>PVJI01013305.1:0-48244 GCA_004026765.1 Micronycteris hirsuta
TTTTTTCCTTGTTTGGTTGTGCGAGGAGGCACGGCGCATTCACCTATGCCGCCATCTTGCCGCCGTTGTAATATTTTCTAATAATCCTTTGTATTTCATCTTTGATGTCAGTTGTTACTTCTCCTCTTTCATTTTTTATTTTATTTATTTGGGTCCTCCATTTATCTGTCTCTCCCTCACCCCCCATCCCCCATCCACCCCTCTCTCCCTTCTTCCCTCCCTCCCTCCCTCTCTCCATGAGTCTGGTCAATGGTTTGTCCATCTAATTTCAAAGAACCAGTTCTTGGTTTCATTGATGTTTGGTAGCATTGTTTTAGACTCTATTTCATTTATTTCTGATGTGATCTTTATTATTTCCTTTTTTAAACTCACTTTGGGCTCTGTTTGGTGTTCCTTTTTGAGTTCCTTTAAGTGTAAAATTAAATTGTTTATTTGAGATTTTTCTTCTTCCTTGAGGTAGGCCTGTAATACTGTTAATTTCCCTTTTAGGATTAGTTTCCCAGTGTCCTGTATATTTGGGATGGTTCTGTTCTCATTTTCATTTGTTTCAAGGTTTCTTTTGATTTCTTACTTGATCTCATTGTTTACCCGTTCATTGTTTAGTAACATGTTATTTATCCTCAGTGACTCCGTGTTTTTCAGTTCTTTCCTTGTGATTGATTTCTATTTTCAAACAATTATGGTCAGAGATGATGCTGGATGTGATTTCAGTCTTCTTAAATTTATTGAGTCTTGTTTTGTGTCCTAATATGTAGTCTACTATAGAAAATGTTCCATGTGCACTTCAAAGAATGTATATTCTGCTGCTTTGGGGTGAAATGCTCTGAAAATGCTAATTAAATCATTTTGATCTAAGCTGTCATATAAGGCCGCTGTCTCCTTGTTGATTTTCTGTCTGGAAGATCTATCCATTGATGTCAACGGGGTTTAAAATCCCCAACTATGAGTATATTACTGTCAGTCTCTCCCTTTATGTCCGTGAAGATTTGGTTTTCATATGTAGGTGCTCATATTTTAGGTGCATAAGTGTTTACAATAGTTATATCCTCTTGTTGGATCGTTCCCTTTGTCATTATGTAGCTTCCTTCTTTGTTTCCTAACTAGATCCCGTGTTTTAAAGCCTGTTTTGTCAGATGTAAATATTGGTACCCCAGCTTTTTTCCTTTCCGTTTGCATGAAGTATCTTTTTCTATCCATTTACTTTTAGTTTGTGTGTAGCTCACCCTGCGTTGGATCTCTTGTACAAAGCATACATATGGGTCTTGTTTTCCTCTCGTTTCAGCAACCCCATGTCTTTTGATTGGAGCATTTAGGCTATTTACATTTAAAGTGATATTTTTTTATTTTTATTTTTGATACTATTGCAGATGTCTGCACTTTTCCCCAACTCTGCCACCCTCCTCCCAGCCCCAGCTTTTCATTCCCTCTGGCCATCCCCACACTGTTGTCTGTGTCTGTGGGTCACACATACATGTTCTTTGGCTAGACCCTTCACCTTCTTTCATCCAGTCCCCCGCTCCCTCTGAAAGCTGTCAGTCTGTTTTATGTATTCATGCCCATGTTTTTATTTTGATTGTCAGTTTATTGTGTTCATTAGATTCCACATGTAAGTGAAATCATATGGTATTTGTCTTTCTCTGACTGGCTTATTTTACTTAGCATAATAATCTCCAGGTACATCCATGCTATTGCAAAAGGTAAGAGTTCCTTCTTTTTAGGGCCTCATAGTATTTCATTGTGTAAATGTACCTCAGCTTTTTTATCCACTCATCTACTGATGGGCACTCAGGCTGCTTCCAGATCTTCACTATTGTCAGTATTGCTATGAACACAGGAGTGTGTACACTCTTTCTGTTTTGTGTATCAGGATTCTTAGGATATATATCCAGAAATGGGATTACTGGGTAAAAAGGCAGTTGTTTTTAATTTTTTGAGAAAATACCATCCTGTTTTCCACAGTGGCAGCACCATCCACATTCCCACCAAAAATGCACTGAGGCTCCCTTTTTTCCACATCCTCACCGGCACTTGTTGTTTGTTGATTTATTGATGACAGCCATTCTGACAGGTGTGAGGTGATACCTCATTGCAGTTTAATTTGCATCTCTCTGATGATTAATGATGTTTAGTATTGTTATATGTGTTTTAGCCATCTGTATGTTCTCTTTGGAGAAGTGTCTATTCAGGTCCTTTGCCCACTTTTGAAATTGGATTGTTTGTCTTCCTGGCATTAAGTTGTGTAAGTTATTTATATATTTTGGAAATTAATCACTTATCAAGTAGATATATCATTGTCAAATATGTTCTCCCATATAGTGGGTTCCCTTTTTGATTTTTGATGATTTATTTTACTGTGCAGAACCTTTATAGTTTGATGAGGTCCCATTTGTTTATTTTTCCTTTATTTACATTGCCCTAGGAGACACATCAGCAAAAATATTGCTCCAAGACATGGCTAAGATTTTACTACTTATGTTTTCTTCTAGAATTTTAAGATTTTGCAATGTACATTTAATTCTCTTGTCCATTTTGAATTTATTGATGTGTATGGTAAATTAGTTGCCTCGTTCCTTTTTTTTTTTTTTTTTTGCATGTACCTGTCCAATTTTCCTGGCACTGTATATGGAAGAGTCTGTCTTTACTCCATTGAATGTTCCTGCCTACTTTGTCACATATGGCTTGACCATACAGGCAGGGGTTTATTTCTGGGCTCTCTGTTCTGTTTTGAATATCTACGTGCCCATTCTTATGCCAGTACTGGGCTGTTTTGATTACAATGACCGTGTAGTATGGTTTGCTGTCACATATTGTGATACCTCCAACATTGATCTTCTTTCACAAGATTGCTGAGACTATTTGGGATCTTTTTGGTTCCATGTAAATTTTTTGAATCTCTGTTTTAGATCTGTGAAATATGCCATTGTGATGTTGTATCTATACTTTGTTTTGTATAGTACCTTCCTTATAACGATGTTCACTTTTCCTATCCATGAACATGGTATGTGCTTCCACTTATTTGTTTCTACCTCTGTTTCTTTCTTCAATGTCCTATAGTTTTCTGAGTGCGGGTCTTTTACTTCCTTGGATACATTTATTCCAAAGTACTTTATTGTTTTGTTGTTGCAACAGGAAATTGAATTATTTTCTTGGTTTTTCTTCCTGACAATTCATTGTTGAGGTATAGAAATGCCACTGATATCTGGATACTAATTTTGTATCCTGCTACACTGCTGATTTCATTTATTAGTTTTGGTAGCCTTTGTTGGAGTCTTTAGGGTTGTTTTTTTTTTTAATTTTAGTGTTGATCTATTACAGTTCTCTCACCTTCTCCCCCTTGATCTGCCCTGTCCCACCCACTACCCCACTCCCACAGTCAGTCCCTGCCCTGCTGTCCAGGCCCATGGTTTATTTATACATGTTCCTTGACTAGAGCCTTCCCCCTCTTTCCTCCCTTACATGCCTCCCCCCTTCACTCAGGTCACTGTCAGTCTGTTCCTTATTTCCATACCGCTAGCTCTATTTTGCTAATTTGTTTGTTTCGTTCATTCGGTTCTTCTTATAGGTGAGATTATATGGTATCTTTTCTTTCACTGCCTGGCTTATTTCACTTAGCATAATACTCTCCACTTCCATCCATGCTGTCATAAAAGGTAGTTCCTTTTTTCTTTCTGCTGCATAGTATTTTATTGTGTAAATGTACCACAGTTTTTTTTTATCAGCACTTGTTTCCAATGGACACTTAGGGTGTTTCCAGCACTTGGCTATTGTAAAAAATGCTGCTGTGAACATTGTGGTGCATAGGTTATTTTGAATGATGTCTCAGAATTCTTAGGATATAATCCCAGCAGTGCGGTTGCTGGATCAAAAGGCAGTCCCATTTTTAGTTCTTTGAGGAAATTCCATAGTTTTCCACAGTGTCTGCACCAGTCTGCATTCCCACCAACAGTGCACTAGGGTTCCCTTTTCTCCACAACTTTGGCAGCACTTCTTGTTTGTTGATTTGTTAATGATGGCCATTCTGACCAGTGTGAAGTAGTATCTCATTGTGTTTTAATTTGCATCTCTCTCATGGCTAGTGATGTTGAACATTTTTTCATATGTCTGTGGGCCCTCTGTATATCCTCCTTGGAGAAGTATCTGTTCAGGTCCTTTGCCCATTTTTTAATTGGATTGTTTGTCTTCCTGGTATGGAGTCATATGAGTCCTTTATATATTTTGGAAATCAAACCCTTGTCCAAGCTATCATTGGTAAATACATTTTCCCATTTGGTTGGTTCCTTTTGCTGATGTTTTCTTTAGCTGTGCAGAAACTTTTTAATTTGATGTAGTCTCATTTGTTTACTCTTTCCTTTATTTCCCTTGCCCCAGTAGATATATGGGTGAGAATATTGATGCATGGGATATCTGAAATTTTACTACCTATGCTTTTCTCTAGGACTTTTATGGTGTTGTGACTTATATTTAAGTCTTTTGTGCATCTCAAGTTTATTTTGGTATATGGTGCAACTTGGAAGTCTAGTTTCTTTTTTATTTTTTGCATATACTTGTCGAGATCGTTTTTTAATATATTTTTTATTTATTTTTAGAGAGAGGAGAAGGAAGGGAGAAAGAACAATGTATGGTTACCTCTCACATGGCCCTCACTGGGGACCTGGCCCGCAACCCAGACATGTGCCCCGACTGGGAATCGAACCAGGACCATCTGGTTCCCAGCCCACGCTCAATCCACTGAGCTACGCCAGCCGGGCCCAGCTGCATTTATTAAAGAGGCTATTTTTACTCCATTTTATGCTCCTGCCCACTTTGTCAAATATTAATAGACCACAGAGACATCAGTTTATTTCTGGGCTCTCTATTCTGTTCCACTGATCTATGTATCTGTTCTTATGCCAGTACTAGACTGTTTTGATTACAGTGGCCTTGTAATATAGTTTGATGTCAGGTATTGTGATCCCTCCTATTTTGTTCTTCTTTCTCAAGATTGCTGAGGCTATTCAGGATCATTTTGGGTTCCACATAAATTTTTGAAATATTTGTTCTAAATATTCTGATTTGTTCCCACTCTCCTAGGAGACCAGCTTTGTGACATGACTGCCCCATCTTCCTGGGACATGGGCTTTGTGACATGATTCCCCACTTTCCTGGGAGATGATGTTTGGGACATGAGTTGCCAATGTCCAGAGTGACAGGCTTTGTGACTCAGGTCCCCAGTGTCCCTGTGAGATGGGCATTTCCTGTGAGTCCACATGTGAAGGGCCCACTGAGAGGGCCAGGAGCTCAGTCCTCTCTCAGGAAGACCTAGGTGCAGTAAAGCAAACAAACCCTTCCTCCTTCCCCAAACAGTATAAAATTCTTTACTGCCTACCTCCCTCCCCGAGTAAGAAAATTACAAGGTCAAGAATAACATAGAAAAGCTCTGAGCTCATGAGGGCCCCATCACAAATGTGTAATTGATGTAGCACATTGAAAAGATGATTGCCTATTTCTTTCTGTTTAAGGTTGGCTTTTGCTCTGACAGTTTATATTAAATGTCTTATCTTTGAGTCTGTATTTACCTTGCTGAGAGAGATCTTTATGCTAAGAAAATGTTCCATTTTATTGGCATTATTTTTGAAGTCACTGTTAATACCATTTTTATAAGTGGACATAATTATCTCATAAACTGGCAGCTTTTGTTGAAATTCTTTCCCTCAGCCCTGGCTGGTGTGGCTCAGTGGATTGAGTACTGGCCTATGAACCAAAGATTTGCTGGTTCGATTCCCAGTTAGGAACATGCCTGGGTTGCAGGCCAGGTCCCAAGTGTGGGGGATGCACACAAGAGGCAAGCACACATTGATGTTTCTCTCTCTCTCTTTGTCCAGATGCTCGAATCTCTCTAAAAATAAATGAATAAAATCTTAAAAAAAAAAAAAATTCTTTCCCTCTTCTCCTTCCTGAGCTTATTGTAATCTCCAACTATAACCTGTAAACAACTGTCTAGAGTTGATGAAATGACCCCATTTGGTCCCAGTCAGCTCAGCCACAGAGACTGTCATCCTTAGGGACTGAGTGTCACAGATACAAGGTAAATATTAACAAAGTAACATGTTGTAGAGGGAAAACCTCACAGGCTAATCCCCCCCCCCCCAGATTCCTTTACACAAAGCTAAGACTTTGGGAGAGAAATGTTAAAGGAAAATACTTACTAGAATAATAACTTGCACATGTGATTTAAACATTTGATATACTAAAAGTAGAGAGTTTCTTAGATTAGTTTGCTAACACTTTGCAACAGCATGGATGGACCTGGAGACCATTATGCTAAGTGAACTAAGACAGAGAAAGACAAATACCATATGATCTCAGTCATATGAAATCTAATGAACGAAGCGAAGTAACAATCAAAATAGTAACAGACTCAGAGAGCAGGCTGACAGCTGTCAGAGTCGGGTGAATGGACTGAGGGAAAAAAGGAAAAAAGGAGAAAAACTCATGAACGAGGACAACAGAGTGATGATTGTTGGGGGGGCAAAGGAAGGGGGTTGGGCAATAAATGCTGATGCTGAGACTTGGACTGCTGAACACACAGTGCAGTGTGCAGATGATGTGCTGTAGAACCGTGCACCTGACACCTGCAAAAACTTGTTCACCATTGTCACCGCAATACATTTAATAAAAGGAAAAAAGAAAATATGCCCGAGACTCCCTCGCAGTGTCCTTAATCCTCCATAAAAGGGTAGAATCTGACCCAACATGTCACCTCAGCTCTGTACCTCTGCAGAAGTCCTTTCATCCAGAGGCTTCCAAGTGTTTTCACACATGGAAATTAACCCGTCTTCACTTCTCTCCCCAGAGATGGTTCATTTCAGTAGCACAGACATTTATCTACACGGCTACTGGAGGTCCCCTGAAAAGTCCTTGTTGAATGTGTAAACGGATGTTCCAAGTGTGAAACTACCTTGCAGCCTCACTGCAGATGCTAATTCATTGGCTCCTTTGGCAAGTACCTCTGGAGGGATGAATCCTCTTCTTTAATCTTTACAGCAAAGCCCCTACCAGATGGCTTTTCCTCAGGCTCACCAAGCGCCCACAGACCTGGAAACCCAGTCTCAGCCTTCCTCCTTCTTGTCTTATCTGCCCCAAAAGCTGAGTGAGGGCAGACATGAATTTTTAAGGATACTGTATGACTCACTTTGATTAAATATGGCCATATTTTCTTTTGTTCCCCCAAACTCTCCTATTAATCCAGTGACCAAATATTTATTCAACATTTACTTTGTTGCCACTCACTGTGCTGGACTCAGGGACCACTGAGGTCATGCCTCTCCCTCCATGGGAAGGACGGACAGTGACAGGAATCAGGTGCCCTGCGGTCAGGGCTGTGACGACGACAAACGTGATCACACTGCTGCTGCAGCAGCAGCTCCTGCCAACAAGCTGCAGAGCTGGGTGGTGGGACCCCAGGTTCTCCCTCTGCACCCCTACCCCCCCCCACCATGGCCAGCAGGGGGTGGCTCGGAGGGTCCTCAGGTTTTTCTTAAAATGTATCTGGCTGTAGGCTGTCCATTAACAAGCACCATCACAGAAAAACAAGAGTGACACCAATGTAATTTTTTAAATTGTGGACGGCTGAGGCAGGGCCACAGTCAGACACTGGGGCCTAACTAGGGGCCTGGCCAGGCATGTGCTCTGACTGGGAATCCAACCAGGGACACTGTGGCTTGCAAGACAACACCCAACCCACTGAGCCACACCAGCAGGGTTGCACTCCCTACATTTTAAACGCAGAACCTGAAGGTACTGAGCTCCAGGTAAGCCGGTCACTGGTGCGGGAGATGAGCCAGAGGCGGCACACAGACAGCTGCGGTGAGAGCCTTGACACACACACACACACACACACACACACACACACACACACACACACACACACACACACACTCTGTATGTGTGTGTGCGGGTGAGAGGACTCCCATCAGCAGACGGTGGATGTGTGCAAACTGCTGCAGTGTTCCCGCACAGGATTCACATCAGGAGCATGTTGGGCAACTCCATGGCCTTCAGAAGCATCTTGTCCAGGATATCTGCTGAGCTTGGAGGCCGGCCTGGAGCCCCCTGGGAATCGGGAACAGAGGCCACCCTCACTGCAGGTCCACCCCTCAGCCCCCACCTGACGAAACCTCAGGGACTAGACTGTTTTTCCTGGGCCCCTCTCCCCTCCCCTGCTCTCCTTTGCTCCCGTGTTTGTGGGGGTTCTTATTAAAGTACTTGGGTTTTCCAAATTTTGTAATAAACTTGATGCTCCAGAAAAATGTGTTGGGCACTCTGTTTTCATCCTCTGCACAGAATCGGGGCGGGCATCCTGTGGTTGGGGAAGCATGTACTGGTGCAGTAGTGGGGCTTTATTGGGGGAACTCCCAACAGTAACAGATGTGGTTTTGTGGGGAAAAGGCCAGCGCCCAGCACTCTGGGCCTGTTCCAGACACCAGGGCACAGCAGGGGTGAAGAAGGCAGAGTCTCTGTTGTCACCCAGCCCACAGCCTGGCTGCTCTGTGACATCAGCAGGAACCCCCTCTCCTGACCTCTTGGCTTTGCTGCTTCCCTCTGGACTGCTGTCAGTCTCAGGGGGGCTGTCCCTCCGTACAAGTCAGACTTGCAAATCTCTGGAGGAGGAGCGCTCCAGGCAGAGGGAACAGCCAAGCCCCAGGCGACCGACCGAGCTTAGTGAGCTGGAGTGAGAGCAGCAGGGGGTGGGGCTGCAGATGAGGCAGAGCCCCTGGGCCAAGGGAAGGGGTGCCGGTTTGACTCTGAGAACAATGATCAACCCATGAAGGGTTTTAAACAAGAAAGTAATATGATCTAAGTTTCAAATCTACTCACTTGTGGAGAGTATTCTTCCTCTGCAACCATTTTTATCTATCTCTGCACCACCAGATTCTGCACTTACAGATTCACCACCAGGCAGGGCAGGTTTTCTTGTGTAACAGGAATATTATAAGTTTTGTTAAGAATATAGTAACCATTGTAATAGGAACAAGCCCAGAGGGCATGCTGTGACCCCTGGCCAAATGTTAGTGAAATTTGCCCTGCTCGTAAACTTGTAACCTGTAACTAACCCTTCATAGTTTCTCTGTATCCTGCAGTTCCGACCTAATTGCTTAAGTGTGCTTTTGATCTGCAGCTTTGCTTTGATTTGTAACCCTGTGCCTGGCAGGAAGGACAGCCAAATGTAGCCACTAAAACCTACTACTAGGTCGTTTTCTAGGGATGCAGATGTGGGAACTGCTATCTGAGAATGACTCATGACACCTCAAGTGATATATTCTTCTGTATTTCCAGGGAACTTTGAAACTTAATCTTTTCCTTGTAACAAGCTTTGTAGGACTTACTAGTAACTTGACTCCCAAATGCTATGTGCCTCTAGAATGTATATAAACCAGTTCTTGTCTTTGTTCAAGGCCTAGAATTTGGAGAGTAGCTCCTCTAGGACCACTCGTGTAAAATAAAAACTTGTGCTCCAGACCTCTCCGGTGTTCAGTCGCTTCATTTTCTGTAACACTTGTAACAACTAAAGAAATATGAGCCAGAAACTGTTTGTGTTTTTTCACTTCAATCCTTTTCACCCCAGTTCCCTGAGCAGGTAGACACATAAGTCAATACATTGTTTCAAATGGGAAAGACCTACCTGCCTCTGCGGAGCTGATGCATCGGTTCTTACATCACCGAGTAGCTCATCTGCTCACCCTTTGCACTGAGGAACCTGCCGTGTTCCTTTCATCCGTCTGTCCTCCCGCCCTGTGACCCGAACAGCACAGCACTTGGTGTGTCATTAAGTGGTCCCCTCCCCTCCTCGCCCTGATCTTCCCTTCCTGAGTTCTTGGGGGCTGGGAACTGTCTTACTCACCTTTGTGTTCCGGTCACTACCCCAGAGCCAGGTCCAGAGTAGGTGCTCAGAAAATGATGGGCAGGTGAACCATCACCCTGCTGACTCTACAGTGGATTGTCCCAAGTCAGGACACGTTGTATTGCAGGAAAATTACTCAGTCAAGACACTGGAGGTAGCAAAGAGGCAGTTTCTTTACGCATGCAGACCCAAAGGAGTGGTCTCCAAATTCTGGGCTCCGAGTTGCAGTTTTTGGTTCCTTTTATCTGTTTTAGTGTGGGCGGCATCTTCTCCCTTTCTGTGTGAACCAAAAGCAAAAAATAAGCGGTTAACGGCTTCAGCTGAACCTGGGGCAAGGGAAGTGGCTGGCAGCTTCAGCCAAGCCTGGGGCATCTCAGTCTTTTAATTCCCTAACATTTCCCTCCTGTGATGCCTGTTCTACAGAGTATCACTATAGGCATCATTTCATCCCTCTAGGATCAAGCATTCTTGTCCCACGGTACTTAGGGCCTGGTGGTGCTGGATGGCTAAGATTCTTGCCGTAGTCCACCTGGTGACCATTGTCTCAATGGTCTGAATCAGGGCATGTGGAATGCATGGTCCTAAGCTTATTCCTAGGAGAATTACTAGGAGCGGGCTCAAGAAAGGCAGTAACCATGAGAGCCAGGGCATACCTAATGCTCCTAGACCCCAGTTGTTGTCTCGTTCTGCCCTATTTTTGATGTTACTCCTGATTTCTTTGATTCTTTGGGTTACAATTCCTGATTGGTTGACAAAATAGCAACACTCTTCCCCGAGAAAAGTGCAGGTTCACCCTTTCTCTGCTGTCAGTAAGTCTAATGCTCACCTGTTCTGTAAGGTGACTTCTGCCAGTGAGTGAATCTGTTGCGGGAGGTTGGCTAAGGAGTCGGCTACATTCTGCATATCTTCATCTATTTGGGCTGACAGTTTACAGTAAGTAGCTGCGGAGAGCCCTATGCTCCCGACGCCTGCTCTAATTCCTACTGCAATGCCTATGCCTGCAAAGGCAGCGGCTAAGGCGGCCCTTTTGGTGCGGGCGCCCTCTTTCTTCTCCTGGGCTAGGGCAAGTAGGTACTTCATTTCTCGGTGAGTGTAAATGTTAATGTTGGGAATTAAGAATATTTTTGTACACCTCCCTGTCCAAGCTGGTGGCAGGCATCGATGGGCTGTTGTCCCGCACAGAAGAAAGATTCCTAGTCCTGTGCAGTAACTTGCTTTAGTTTCTAGGGTAATACCCTTGTTGCAGAGCCTGGGGCTAATTTCTCCTAGGTTAGATGCATCAGCTGCCGTGCTGCGGTTCAGGGGTGGGGTGGGGAGCTAAGCAAGTTATGTCAATTCTGTTAGTGATGAGTGAGACGCTGGCGGCTGCTGGCTTAAAAGGGTGACTATTATTCTCTGGTAGAGTCAGGTTGTCTCTGGCCCAGTTAATTGGAATTGGGGCTCCAGTGAGACTCTTGTGGCTCAGGGGTAGACATATCCAGCATTCTTGTCTTGGGCTGCTGGAGTTTTGGTAGGCAGAGTAGATGGTTTGGACTACCTGTTTTATCTGTTGGCCTGGGCTTAGTCTCTTTATGGCATCTTTAAATGTTGTGAAGTTTGCCCCCCGGTATGAGGGTGGGAGGCTTTCCTTAGTCTTAGTGACGAGTTTGTGCACTGCTTCTTTGCGCAGGGCTTCAATTTCTGTTTGGCTCTGGCCGCCTATTTGGCGCTGGACGCCCCAGCAGACTTGTTGCCCTGGTCTGCCATAGGCTTCGCACATTTGAGACTGATACCCTGCTGTTCCCCGCATTCTCCCAGTCTCATAAACCTTGTTGTTCCAAGAACAGATACTAATGGGGCCTGGGTTCCACCGATCAAGGCAGCTGCCAGGCATGTCAGTGTGGGAGATGAAGGGGGAGGCAGGAATGCTAATGTAGGCGGCCCCAGTCCGGATTTTGTGCTGGGACCTCCCACACTGGCATTGGGAGTACCCGGCTGAAGCGGTGGTGGGGATTTTTATGAGACAAAGCAGGTAAGGAATAGAAAGGTACAGACAAGCAGTAGATACACAAGTCCAAGGGCAACCCGCTCTCCGGTGTTGCATTCTGGAGGGGTTGTGGTGATGAGGCCAACACCGAGGATTGCTACGACGATGCAATCCGGCTCCACACCAGACGGCAACCTGCTGCTCCACCTCGGGCTGCATGTTCCTCCCCCGCCCTGAGGATTTCCCGGGTCAGGAGACAGACTGCACCTGCCCTGAGTTCTGACTTACAGGGTGGGAGAGGTGGGGGCCACCCGATCTCATTAGAGCACTCTGTCAGGAAAGGTAATGAAGCCAAGGGGGGAACCCAGGCTCTGGAACCAAGCTGCGGTCCATTCCCCCAGCTCCACTCCACCTGCGCACCAACCACTGAAAAGACTTGTCTCCACGACGACCAGGGTTCCGTGAGGCTGGCTGTATTCTCTGTGCCTCACCCAGGGCTCGGTTCTTAGAAGTTGCTTTAATGTTGCTGAATGAATGAGCCACTATCTCAACAGCTACTATTTCTAAATACTGCAGATGTATTTGGTGCTGTGATTTAGTATACCAACCCAGTAGTTAGCATTATCTGTCTTGTCTCACTGAGGACAAGGGCTCAGAAGTGTTAAGTAACCTGTCAGGTTCACACAGTGATGGGACTAGGGTTCCAGTCTGAGGGCAATGCCTCAGTATTTTCTCCTACAGAGTGGAAACCAGGTGTATGACTTCAAAAAGGACTTCATATTGTTACAGAATGGACCAGGGGTGGGGAATGATATACTATTACTGAATGGGCCCCACTTTTTCTGGGGTCCCTCTGTACTAGGTTTACCTTGCCTGCTGACAAGGAACTATAGCTCTCAATGCCAGAGACTGGAGAAAAGGAAAGGAATTATTTGTTCAAAAGTTATACAGACTTATGAGTAATGACTTAATGTCTTCATTAAAATCCCAAAGTCCCTTAAAACACCCACAAACACACATAGTCTTCCTTACCCCTTTGCCCAGTCCAGGGTACTGTATCTTAGGAAAATAAATAGAAGTCCATGGCTCTGGTAGGTCCCAGTTCTTCCCAGTGATCTGTGCTCAGCTGACAGGCCTCTTGTGGTTCCCAACACCATCAGCTGTGTCACCGGGATCTCCAGTTCTCAGTCCAAACCCAGTGGTAACTTCTCATGACCCACCAACAAGAGTCCTTTCACCCCTTTCCTTCCCGCAATGTCTCTCCAGCATTCTTCCAAACTGCTAATGGACAGCTCTGCATCGCTGCTACATCTTGCTCTCCGGCTTCCTAAACTGCATGGCAAAGGGAGCACCCAAAGTCACATGGGTCCTACTTTTCGTGTGGCTGCTGCACCTGGGTTTAAATCCCAGGGCCAATCTTCCTTTGCAGCCCCATTTCTGACTCCTCCCACAATCGGCTACACCTGCCAGCATTCCCATATTTTTCCAGCTTTTCTGGGTTGCCATACTAAGTCCAGGCAGGCATGGCCCCATGGTGTGGAGAGAACCATTTCCAAGTTCTCACACAGGCACTATAACCAGTTGTTGCCTCCCAGTTACATCTTGGGTGGAAGTCACTTCCATCCCCCTGGCTCAAAGCAAGGCCACAGCTATTTAACATATCCATGAAACCAGTCAAAAATTATAGATATGTTAAATGGCCATTCCTGAGGTTATTTGCAAAACTGTTATTATGCAGAACAACTCTCAATGGCCCTGCTCCATGTGTCCCATCCCCCCAATTCAGACTTGTGGGGGAGAGGACATCCTATATGTTTTAAATATTTCCTGGACACCCTGAGTTCTGGACCCCATTACAAATCCCTATTTGGGGGCCTCCCTGGCTGCACCCGGTTACAATATATAAAAAAGGAAAACTCCAATAGTGTAGATGCAGATTCTTTTATTTAGAATAAATATATTTTTATTACAGTTTACACTCAATACTGTTTTGTATTAGTTTCAAGTGCACAGCACGGTGGTCAGACAGTCATTCATTTCACCATGTGTTCCCCCTGATGTTTCCTGTACCCACCTCGCTCCATCCACAGTCATTACAATGTTATTGACTATATTCTTTAAGCTCCACTTTACATTTCCATGAATATCTTGTAACCCCTGATCTGTACTTCTTAATCCGTCCACTTTTTCACCCAGTCCCTCAACTCTCTCCCTCCTGGCAACCACCAGTCTATTCTGTGTCTGAGTCTGTTTCAATTTTGTTTGTTTATTTATTTTGTTCTTTAGATTCCATATATAAATGGAATCCTATGGTATTTATCTTTCTCTGTCTGACTTATTTCACTTAGCATAATACCCTTTAGCCCATCCATGTTGTAACATAAATGCTAAGATTTCATTCTTTTTTATGGCTGAGTAATATTTCATTGTGTAAATGTACCACAGCTTTTTTATCCACTCATCTACTGATAAGCACCTGGGCTGCTTCCATATCTTGGCTATTATAAATAATGATGCAATGAACATAGGGGTGCATATATCCTTTCGAATTAGTGTTTTGGGTTTGTTTGGCTATATACCCAGAAGTGGAATTACTAGGTCATAAGGCAGTTCCATTTTTAATTTTTTGAGGACTCTCCATACTGCTGTCCACCAGTTGGCGTTCCCACCAGCAGTGCACAAAGGTTCCCTTTTCTCCACACCTTCACCAGCACATTTGCTGATTTATTGATGATAGCTATTCTGACAGATATGAGGTGATATCTCATTATGGTTTTAATTTGCATCATTTCTGTGATGATTAGTGATGTTGAGCATCTTTCCAAATGTCTGTTGTCCATCTGTATGTCCTCTTTGGAGAAGTGTTCATTCAGGACCTTTGTCCATTTTTAAATTGGATTTTTGGGGATTTTTTTTGGTGCATATGCCAGAATTCTTTAAACACTATTTTCACTTTTCTTCCCTTTGCATTTTACTGAGAGCCTAGAAATATAGAAATGGCCTAGATGTCTGCAGCCCTCTGAGTGGCCCTGGATGGCAGCTCTAGTGTCAGGGAGAGGAAAGGTTCCTCAGCCAGGAGACCAGGGTGCCCTTGCCAGGCCACTGCTGAATGGAGGGGCCTGTGCGCGCGGGGACTGGGTGGGCTGGGCTGTGCAGGAGTCCAGGCCCAGGCAGCGAGTCCCACGCTGGTAGGTGAGCGGCAGCGTGAGTCCGAGGAGCCCCGGGAACGGGATTCCTGGGCTGCCCCCCACGCCGTTTCCTCTCTGCCGCCCCCGTGCTTTTGGTAGAGTTGCACCTGCACCCATGGACACGCATCTCTCCCTGGCTGAGAGGAGAAGGCCCTGCATCCTGCTTGACCCAGAGCATGGCAAGGGGCAGGCTGGGACTGGAGAGTCCAGGGCACAGAATGAGCACATAGTGGGGTCGCTCCCCATCCCTGCACTTCTCTAGTTAGAGGAGCTGATTTGTGGAAGGAGGCACCTTCTCTGCAAGAAAAGCCTTCAACGATCAGGGTGTAATGGGGTGCAGCCAGGACCCCCCCCCAGATGAGGAATTGAAATGGGGTCCAGAACTCGGGGTGTCCAGGAATTATAAAATATAGGATATCCTCACCCCCACAAGTCTGAACTAGGGTATGGGACACATGGAGCAGGGCCACTGAGTTATTTTGCATAACAACAGTTGGCCAGCTTCGGATCTGATATGCAAAAACAGTTATTTTACATATCTATAACTACTGGCTAGCTTCATAGATATGTTAAGTAGCTGTGGCCATGCTTTGAGCCAGGGAGATGGGAATGACCTCACTGGGAGGCAACTCCCCCTGGTTACAGCGCCTGCCTGAGAGTTTGGAGATGATTGGCTCCACACCACGGGGCCATGCCTGCCTGGACTTACTATGGTAGCCCAGAAAGACTGGAAAATATGGGAGTGCTGGCAGTTGTGGCCGATTGTGGAAGGAGTCAGAAATACGGTTGTAGGGGAAAATTTGAGCCCAGATTTAAACCCAGGTGTGGCAGCCATGTGGGGGAACCACACAGTTTGGGGGCTCCCTTTACCATGCAGCTTAGAAAGCAGGAAAGACAATGCAGGACTAGGAATGGGGACAATGGGAGACCTTGCAGGGAAGGAAAGAGGTGAAAGGACTCTTGCTGGTGGGTCTTGAGAAGGTGCCATGTGGATTTGGATTAAGGACTGGCAATTGCGGTGACATAGCTGATGGTGCTGGGAACCATGGGAGGCCTGCCAGCCAAGCACAAGTTACTGGAAAGACCTGGGAGCTAGCCAAGCCATGGACTTCTATTTTTTTCCTGAGATATGGTACCCTTGACTGGCCTCACTGGGCAAAGGGGGAAAGGAAGGACTGTGTGTGTTTATGGGTGTTTTAAGGGACATTGGAATTTTAAGAAAGACATTAAGTCATTAAGTCTATATAACTTTTGAATAAATAGTTCCTTTCCTTTTCACCAGACTCTGGCATTGAGAGCCATAATTCTAATTCCTAAGGGCAGCAGGCAAGGTGAACCTGGTACAGAGGGACCCCAGGAGGGGGTGTTCCTTTCGGGAACAGCATCTTGTCCCCCCCCCCCAACACCACCACCATGGGGCCATTCTGTAACACTGGGAAGCGGGAAACCTGAGGACCTCTGAGTTGAGTTTCTATTTGGGACTATGGGAGGCTGAGGGATCTAAAGAAGGCTGCCCATACCCTCCAGCCTAAAAGAGAAGTGGGAGGGAGGGTAAGGATGGGGGTGTCCTTGAGGCAGGGGGGAGACCATGGTACCTGGGAAGCTGCCTTCCTGAGGCCCCAGGTGCGCAGCCCTCAATCACATGGTATGACGCCAAGTTTCTAGGATGAGAAAATGGGTGGGTTATGATGCCAAATAATGAGATGGAAAAGACTAGGATTGAGAAAAAAATTTAAAGTTAAATTTTGAGTAATCTAGATTTTTTTAAAAACCTTGTTCATCACTATGGAGGGTAAAGATGTTTTTCATTCACCACAAGGAGAAGAGGAAGAGGAAGAAATTGAAAACTTATTTGAAAAAATAGCCCGGCTGGTGTAGCTCAGTGGATTGAGCGCAAGCTGGGAACCAAAGGGTCCCGGTTCAATTCCCAATCGGGACACATGCCTGGGTTGGAGGCCAGGTCCCCGGTGGGGGCCATGTGAGAGGCAACCATACATTGCTATTTCTCCCTCTCTTTCTCCCTCCCTTCTCCTCTCTCTAAAAATAAATAAATAAAATCTTAAAAAAAAAAAAAGAAAAAATAATGAAAGAAAACTTCCCTGATTTAATGAAGGAAATAGACATACAAGTCCAGGAAGCATGGAGAGGCCCAAAGAAGATGGACCCAAAGAGGACCACAACAAGACACATCATGATTAAAGTGCCATAGGTTAACGATAAAAAGAAAATCTTAAAAACAGAGTTACATACAAAGGAGTCCCTGTAAGACTGTCAGCCGATTTCTCAAAAGAATCTTTGCAGGCTAGAAGGGACTGGCAAGAAGTATTCAAAGTGATGAAAAGCA
The DNA here is from genome assembly GCA_004026765.1 of Micronycteris hirsuta. Classification (NCBI taxonomy): domain Eukaryota; kingdom Metazoa; phylum Chordata; class Mammalia; order Chiroptera; family Phyllostomidae; genus Micronycteris; species Micronycteris hirsuta. The sequence continues at coordinate 17,379 of PVJI01013305.1, forward strand.
AGGATGTACAACCTAGATTACTCGGTCCAGCAAAGCCCTCATTTAGAATCAAAGGGCAGATAAAGTGCTTCCCAGACAAGTAAAGCTACAGGAGTTCATTGCCACCAAGCCATTATTATATGAAATGTTAAAGAGACTTATTTAAGAAAAAGAAGATCAAAACTATGAATATTAAAATGACAACAAACTCACAACTATCAACAATTGAGTCTGAAAAAAAAAACTAAGCCGAAAAGCAGAACAGAAGCAGAATCAAAGATGTGGATTATTTGGAGGGTTACCAGCTGGGAGGGGAAAAGAGTGGGGAAAATTTCCAGGGATTAAGCCGTACAAATTGGTGGGTACAGAATAGAGAGGGACATGTTAAGAAAAGTATAAGAAATGGAGAAGCCAAAGAACTTATACGCACAACACATGGAGATAAACTAAGGGGGTGATTGCTGGAGGGAATAGGGGTACCAGGTGGAGGGGGGAAAGGGGAAAAACTGGGACAACTGTAATACCATAATCAATAAAATATATTTTAAAAATAAAATACAAATTGTAATAGTTTTATAAATTACAAAATAATATATGTTCTTTGTAACATGTTCACTCGAAAGATTTTATATATGTACATAAAACATGAATATATACATGTATGAATATATATATATTTCAATATCTATTAACCTGGATTAAGGACTCAACAAAAGCCTCATGTTGAGGAAATAAATATTTTCAAAAAAAAATAAATGCCTTCATTTGCTCAGAGGGACCAGGCAAAGCAGAAGAACCACTCCAGGTCCGGCGTTGGCCCACGCCACCCCTTGCGCTGCCCACCCATCCCGCTGCCCTGCCACCACGAGAGTGGAGGTGGAGACCATCTTCACCAGAGATGGGTGCACCTGCCTGAAGTTCATTCAGACCTGCAAGGTGCACTATACGGGGATGCTTGAAGATGGAAAGAAATTTAATTCCTTCTAGGACAAAAACAAGCCATTTAAGTTTATGCTAGGCAAATAGGAGGTTATTCAAGACTGGAAAGAAGGGGTTAGCCAGATGAGTGTGGGTCAGAGATCCAAACTATCTCCTCTAGACTTGCCTATGGCGCCACGGGGGACCCAGGCATCACCCCACTAAGTGCCACTCTGATCTTTGACATGGAGTTTCTAAAACTGGAATGACAGGGAAAGCTTCTGGTCAAGATGGCAGTGTAGGAGGAAGACATGGCTCACCTCTTCACACAACCACATCAAAATTACAGCTAAAGTATAGAACAACCATCACTCAGAGATGTCAGAATCAAGTTGAATGGAAGTCTGACAACTACGGAGTTAAACCACATCCATCGAGACTGGTTGGAGGGGTGCGGACATGGAACAGACTTGCCTCTCACCCACGTGTGCTGGATAAAAATTCAGGAGAGATATTTCAGGAGCAAGGAGTACCAGCCCCACACCAGACCCCCAGCCCAGGTTCCAATGCCAGGAAGATAAGTCCCCACAACTTCTGGTTGCAAAACCCAGTGGGGATTGAGTCAGTGGAAGAAACTCCTGGAGCCCCAAGCAATTCCTTTTAAAGAACCCACATACAGTCTCATCTACTCAGACTCACTCCCTCTGAGCTCCAGCACCAGGGGAACAGTTTGAAGGGCACCAGTGGTATACTGGGAGAGCCTGAAGTGTCTGCCATCGGGGTGAGCAGGGGCTATTATCCCTTTTCTGAGCCCTCCCCCTGCAGAGCCACAGAGCCAGCAGGCTGGTGCCATATTTGAGACTCAGTCAACCTGGCTAACACTGTTTGACCTTCCTTGGAGATCCCCAGAGAGTCTGCCCCAGCCAACTTACCGAGCCACCCAAGTTGCTTTTCCATGTGAATGGCTAGTCTTTGCCCCTGTTTCATAAATCCCTAAATCCTATCAAACAATCAATAGCTGGACCTCTGTGAGCTCAAGGCTGGGCACTAGTAGCAGCCAGATTAGTTTCACAGCTTGGCTTCACCTGGGAATCTCTAAGCCCAGCACTAATAGCAGCCTTCTCAGATAGCTTTATAGTTCAGAAAGGGCAGCCATAGGCAAAACACAGGTAGGGGCTGACCTTGGCCTACACCACCTGGGAAACCCAGGAGATAGCTATACCCCACTTCAGAGCACTACCACCCTACCCCTGCACAGCTGATCGTCCATGGAGCGTGGAGGGTGGTGTTAAGTTGTCACAGCCAATCCTTGCAGCTGACTACCTGGGTAAATCCCTCCCATTGATCTGCTAACAGCAGCCATGGCTCAAGTACAAAAAGAGGGTGTACTCAGCCCACATAAAGGGCACACCTCAAATACCCAGCTTGGCTGATATGGGAGGCTATGTCACTGGACCCCAAAGGACACGTACTATAATAGGCCACACCACCAAGATACAGAATCAAAGCAGTTCTACCTAATACATAGAAGCAAACACAGGGAGGCTGCCAAAACAAGGAAACAAAGAAACATGGCCCAAATGAAAGAACAGATCAAAACTATAGAAAAAGAGCTAAACAAAATGGAGATAAGCAATCTATCGGATGCAGAGTTCAAACCAATGGTTGTAAGGATGCTCAAGGAACTTACAGAGCACTTCAGCAGCATAGAAAAGATCCAGTCAGAAAAGAAGGATTCACTAATTGAAAAAAGAAAAATTTACAGGGAAACAATAGTAGAGTGGATGAAGGTGAGAATCAAATCAATGATTTGGAACATAAGGAAATAAAAAACAACCAATCAAAACAACGAGAAGACTAAAAAGAATTTTAAAAAATGAGAATAGTATAAGCAGCCCCTCTGGGATAGCTTGAAGCATTCCAAAATTCACATCATAGTAGTGCCAGAAGGAGAAGAGAAAGCAGGAAATTGGAAATCTATTTGAAAAAATAGTGAAAGAAAACTTCCCTAATTTGGCAAAGGAAATAGACATGCAAATCCAGGAAGCACAGAGAATGCCAATCAAGTTGGACCCAAAGAGGACCACACCAAGACACATCATAATTAAATGCCAAGGGTTAAAGATAAAGAATCTTACAAGCAGTAAGAGAAAAGCAGAGAGTTACCTACAAAGGAGTTCCCATAAGACTGTCAGCTGATTTCTCAAAAGAACACTTGCAGGCTAGAAGGGGCTGGAAAGAAGTATTCAAAGTGATGAAAAGCAAGGACCTACAATCAAGATTACTCTATCCAGCAAAGCTATCATTTAGAATAGAGGGGCAGATAAGGTATATCCCAGACAAGGTAAAGCTAAAGGAATTCAGCATCACTAAACCATTATTATATGAAATGTTGAAGGGATTTATTTAAGAAAAACAAGAAAATCAAAACTATGAATAATAAAATGGCAATAAACATACCTATCAACAGTTGAATCTAAAAAACAAACTAAGCAAGTAAGAAGAACAGAGATAGAATCATGGATATGGAGAGAGTTTTGATGATTACCAGATGGGAAGGGGTATGGGGGAATAGGCGAAGAGGTGAAGGGATTAAGAAGTACAAATAGGTAGTTACAGAGCAGACATGGGGATGTAAAGTACAGTATAGGAAATGGAGTTGCCAAAGAATTTATATGCATGACCCATGGACATGAACAAAGGTGAGGGGATTGCCTGAGGGGAGTGGGGTATGCTAGGTGGAGGGGACAAAAGGGGAAAAATTGGGACAACTGTAACATCACAATCAATAAAATATTTTTAAATGATAATAAAAAATTTTTAAAAAAGGAAGAAGTGTCCACCTCCAGCTTTGCACAGGGTATCAACACGGAAGCCACAAGTGAGAATAAAATGGGGGCCTCTGATTTTAGCACAGGCCCTCTGGAAGCTTCCAAACCTTTGCCATTTCAGGATCCCAACTTTGGGTGCTCTGGCCGTCGTGGTGCAGTAGCTAGAAGAACCTGAAACAAATTCTTGCTTCTGAAAAGACTGCCGTGGTAACTGAAGCAGCCTAACTCCTTCAGCACTGATGGTCCTCCATCCGTCAAATCAGCTGAGAAGTATTCTGATGTCCAGGTCTTCTCGCCAATTATACTGACCCACAGAGCAAGCTGCGGCTCCACACCATCCAAGAGCTGTCCTGCCTTCAGAAGCTGCCATCAGATGTTGTCACCAGCTACCTGGCCATAAGCATCATTCCCTGAGCCTTGAGAAGTGGGGATGAAGTGGAAAACTATTTCAAAGGCAGACTTTGGACTCGTAATTTTGTGTCATGAGAACATACTCATTCTGCTGTCGGTGTGGCAGTGGCAGTGATGTGCCTTGGAAAGAATGTTTGGCTTTAAATTTAAGGCATTTTTTTCCTATGTCTTTCCTTCAGGTGCGCTCTTTCCTGTTGAGTTAAATTGTATTTCATTTTTTGCCTCAATGAAGTTATCTGACAAGAAAAAAACAATGACTGCTCCCTCTGGAAGTTGGCAGAGCAGAGTCGGAGCTCTTCCAGGCACATCCATCCACCTGGGCCTGGTGGAGGGGAGGCTCCCTCCCAGCCTCTCCATTATTTTCTGCACTTGTCTTTTCCCTCCTTTTTCCCAGGCTCACTCTGCTCCCTCCAGTTTCTCTCCCACATTTATCCTTTAACCTTGGTTGGGCTTGGTTCAGTCCTGCTTAGTAACCACAGTGCCTGGACCAGGCCAGAGTCTGGGTTACCTATAAAGGGCCTTTGGCTCCCTCACTTCCTCTTCCATATTAGCTTGTCTCTTGGGTTGGGGACTGAGACAGGTTCAGAGCTCCACCTCCCACTCCCTTTGAGTACAGTACATCTTAGGAAGTAGGCAGTGGTGCCACGAAAGGGGAAAAATTGTCGTTCAGGAGACACGGGGCCTAGAACACCTGATCCAGCAGGGGAAGGAAGGCCATGCCCTTACTCCCTGTCAGAGGGTCTGAGAATGGCCCCACTGGGCATGGAGAGAGGACTGGGACCCAGCCAGGTCACCCACCACCTTTTATTCCTGGAAGCAGCTGCCTTTGGGTAAGGGGTTTGCTTCCTATGCTCAGACTTCAGCAACCTTTCCTTGCTTCTGGATCTGGGAGGTGGGGGGAGAAGGGAGGGACTGCAGGCCACCTGAGAGGAGCCCACCCCATCAATTGCCCAAGTGGGTGGGTTACATGAAAGGAACTCAGGCAGCTGCCTCAATTTTTCCACTCTATCCCAACTGGCTGGCCTTCTTGGAGGCTGTGAGGGCTGGTCATTGCTTGACATTATCCATGGTCACCACCACCACCAAGCCACCTCTGCTGAGAGTGGCACTGGGCACTACGTGATGATTCCTTGCTGCCTAGTCCCCAGTGGGGCATGGTAAGGGCCAGTTTCGAGGTTGTACCCTTATGCTGCTTTTCTTCCCAGAGTTGTACAGAGCTGCCTCCTGCACCTTGGACAGTGTAGTTAAGCTCCAGAGAGGTAAGGAGAAAGAAGGTCAGGTGCCATGATTCCCAGCAGCTACCAAGTCCTGTTGTAGCTCTGAGGCCTACACCTACCTGTCTCATCCTAGATCCCCGCTCCCCGAGACTGGGCTTCCCTGCTCCCCCAACCTTAGTAGACCAAGATTAGTGACCTCAGGTTCCAGGTGCTGAGGGGGCTGGTGTGAAGAGGCTCATCATGTTCTAAGGCCAGGCCCAGTGAGTTAAGGGCCCCTAGTGTGAGGCTCCAGACTGTGCTTCCTCTTCGGCTATTAGAGAGGCCACCGGGGATGTGGCCACCAGGGCTAAAGCCCCCTCCTTGGAGGCTACAGCTGCTGGGATGCCCCAAGAAAGTCGGTGGGCTTAGTATGGATCACAACCATCTGGTTTAAGGAGAAATTCTCCAAACTGCGTTGTAATCGACAATCTGATTGTCTCCAGTCTGATCTTGTTACATAATGGAAGCTAATAAACTTCCATATACAGGATGGAATTTTTTTAAAGATTTAATTTCTTTATTTTTAGAGGGGAAGGGAGAAAGAGAAACATCAATGTGTGGTTGCTTCTTGTGCACCCCCTACTGGGGACCTTGCCCACAACCCAGGCATGTGCCCTGACTGAGAATCGAACCAGGGGCCCCTTGCTCCGCAGGCCGGCACTCAACCCACTGAGCCACCAGACAGGGCAGGGTGGAATTCTACAGATGCACATGTCACATTGTCAAATCCTGCTTTGCACTGGCCACAACAAAATACACTTATGTCAGAATGTAGGCTTCTTGTAATCGGTTCTGTCTTTTCACACATTGCAGACCTTTTCATGGCCCTGCTTTTGCTGTTGTTGATATTTGTTTGCTTTAATATCTATGGTTATTACCGAGTTTTCCACTGTTAGAACAAACTTTGGTAGGTGGTAATGTCTCTTAAAAAAAGGACATGACCTTAATCTTTACTGAATAGGAAGTAGAACATTTATTCCCTTTAAGTTTATACCTTTGATGTCACAGTCTTTTCTTCTCTATATTCACAGCTATTAAATCCTTCTGGAAGCAAATTTTACACATTCTTGGTGGAGTCGTGAAGAAATATGTTTTGTTTCATTTGTAATCAGGCCTGTCACACCAGATAGTCTAGGCTGGCAATGCGATTTATAATGGGACTTTGACCAAGAGTTATCGTTTTGACCTAAGGAGGGGCTGGAGACTGAAGGTTAGTCACGTGGGTGGTGATTAATGTCCAATTAAAAACTCTGGACAACAAACTCACAATTGTCAACAACTGAACCTAAAAAACAAAAACAAACTAAGCAAACAACTAGAATAGGAACAGAATCACAGAAATGGAATTTTAGTTTTTCTCTCTCTTAGGCTGGTTTTTGTTCCTCTTAGTATTCCCTCTCCCTCTATCATTTCAAAATCACTTCCCGTTCCTCTAAACATCTCTTAGACTTTGTTTCTTTTTTCCCTTATTCCTATACTCCCTATATTCATTTTAGTTCATTTGTTATTGATAGTACTGTGCTGGATCTTTCTCTCCAGTTTGGCTCCTATATTTTTATTAATTATTTACCATTTTTCTTTCCTTTTTCTTTCTCTTTCAGAGTTTATTTTATTTTATATTATTTTAACTTCTGTTTAAACCTAATATTATATGCTTCCCTTCTCATACTCCATTCCATATTCTTCATTCCCTTTTCTATTCATGAGGTAAATTTTACCTTCTCTCTTTCCATTACTCCAACTCCCAACTCTTATTAGTGCTCCTAGCTCTGCCCTCTTAAAATCATTTTTCTTTCACTCGGTCATCTCATATCTGCTCTCCTTCCTTACAATAGTCTTAATCTCATTACACCCTTATTACACTGGTTCATTTGCTGTTGACAGCGGGATTGTCGTGGGGAAGTTGTATTTGCAGGTGTGGCTTGTTCCCTGGGCTTTCTGGTTTTGTTCTGGCAGCACCTGCACAACAGCACACAAGATGTGGTGGGCAGACTGACCCTCAGTCAACCAGCTGGAAGGAAGAACCCACCAAAGAAAGACCCAACAACAATTAAAACCCAATTACATCCAAGAACCATCATAAAAGGCATAAAGGGCATCCCAAGAACATCAAGTTCAGGTGATCAAAGAGACTACATCACTGAATCCCACAGGTTTCCTACCATAGAAGTTCATATCACAAAGAGAGGGAGTCAAAGCAGATCAATTTAAGAAGCAAACAAGAAGAGTCCCACAAATAATGGGAAGACAAAGGAACAAGCCCCAATCAAAAGGAAAAGAGGAATCCTCAGAAAGAATGCTAACTGAAATAGAGGCAAGCCAACTATCAGATATTGACTTCAAAACAATGGTTATGAGGAAAGTCAATGAGCTCAGTGAAAATTACCAGAAACTACAAGGAACTTACTACAAACCATATCAGCATTAAAAAGGACTTAGAAACAATCAACAGGGACAAGAGGAAATGAAGAATGCAACTTCTGAATTAAAGAACACAGTAGAAGGAATCAAAAGCAGGCTCAACGAAGCAGAGGACTGAATCAGTGAGCTGGAGGACAAGGTAGAAAAAAACTCCCAAAAAGAGCAAGAAAAGGAAAAAAGAATCAAAAGGAACAAAGAGGGGTTAAGGGAAATGCAAGACAACATGAAACGGAATAATATCCATATAATAGGGTTAACAGGAGGAGAAGAAGAAGAGCAAGGAATAGAAAACCTGTTTGAGAAAGTAATGATGGAAAACTTCCCTAATCTGATGAGAGAAAAAGCCACACAAATCCAGGAAACACAGAGGGTCCCAATCAAGAGGAACGAAAGAGACCACTGCAAGACACATCATAATTAAAATGGCAAAATTTAAAGACAAAGAGAAAAATCTTAAAGGCAGCAAGGGAGAAATAGGAAGTAACATACAAGGGAGCCCCGATAAGGCTAGCAGCTAATTTCTCAACAGAAACACTACAAGCAGACGAGAATGGCAAGAAATATCCCAAGTGATGAAAAGCAAAGGCCTGCAATCAAGACTACTCTATCCAGCAAGGTTCTCAATTTAAATGGAAGGCCAAATAAGGAGCTTCCCAAACAAAAGGAGGCTAAAAGAATATACCTCCACCAAACCAGCTCTGCAAGAGACGCTAAAGGGGCCGCTTTAAGAAGAGGAAGAGCCCTGGATGGTGCGGCTCAGTGGATTAAGTGCGGGCCTGCAAACCAAAGGGTCACTTATTTGATTCCCAGTCAGGACACATGCCTGGATTGCAGGCCAGGTCCCCAGTAGGGGTCGTATGAGAGGCAACCACACATTGAGGTTTCTCTCTGTTTCTCTCTCCCTTCCCCTCTCTCAATAAATAAATAAAATCTTTTTTAAAAAAAAGAAGAGGAAAAAAATAGTGAAAGAGAGAGGAACACTGGTATGAAGGAAATAAAATGGCAATGAATAAGTACCTATAAATAATAACCTTAAATGTAAATGGATTAAATGCTCCAATCAAAAGACATAGGGTAGCTGAATGGATAAGAAAACAGGACATGCACACATGCTGCCTACAAGAGACCAACCTCAGAACAAAAGACCTACACAAACTGAAAGTGAAGGGTTGGAAAAAAATACTCCAAGCAAATGGACAGGAAAAAAAAAAAAAAGCCAGCACAGCAACACTTAGGTCAGACAAAATAGATTTCTAACCAAAGGCCATAAAGAGAGACAAAGGAGGTCACTTCATAATACTGAAGGGAAGAAATGTCAAGAAGACATAAATATTGTAAACATATATGTACCCAACATCAGAGCACCCAAATATATAAGGAAAATCATGGAAGACTTCAAGAAAAATATAGGCCATAACACACTTAATGTAGAGGATTTTAACACCCCACTGTCAACAATGGACAGATCTTCCAAACAAAGAATCAACAAGGGCATTTCAGCACTGAACGACACACTAGATCAAATGGGCTTAACTGATATACACAGAACCTTTCACCCCAAAGAAGCAAAATATACATTTCTTTCAAATGCACATAGAACATTCCCAAAGACAGACCTCATGAAAGGACACAAAACAAACCTCAACATATTCAAGATAATTGAAATCATATCAAGCAATTTCTTAGATCACAATGGCGTGAAACTAGAAGCCAACATGAAGGAAAAAACTCAAAGGCAGCCAAATTCATGGAGACTGAATAACATGATACTAAACAATGAGTGGCATTAATGATAATATCAAGGAAGAAATCAAAAAGTTCCTTGAAACAAATGAAAATGAACTTACAACAACCCAAAACCTATGAGATACAGCGAAGGCAGTCCTGAGAGGGAAGTTCATAGCGATACAGGCCTACCTAAAAAAGATATAAACATTTCAAATAAACAACCTAACCCTATGCCCACAAGAACTGGAGGAACAACAAGAAACATAGCCCAGAGCAGGTAGAAGGAAGGAAATAACCAAGATCAGAGCAGAATGAAATGACATAGAGACGAAAAGAACAATGCTAAGGATCAATAAATCCAGGAACTGGTTCTTTGAAAAGATAAACAAAATTGACAAGCCTTTAAGCAGACTCATCAAGGAAAAAAAGAGAGAGGACCCAAATGAACAATATCAGAAATGAAAGAGGAGAGATTAGTGCCTCCGGGCCGAGTCTCTGTGCCTCCCGCCACCTGCTGCCCTCTCTGCAAGGTCAGAGAGAAGTGCCCGGCTGCAGACGTGAGCATGGAGGCGCAGCACCGAGCGTGGCTGCAGGGAGAACATGACCTTTCTCCAGCCAGGGAGCACTGACCTCAGACTTGCCTTTCAACAGGGAGCTGGCCTTTCTAAGAGGACTTGGAGCTTTGAAAGGCTGTCTGTCCCACCAGCGTTGCCAGGTCTCAGCCGTGTCCCTTACTATCTGGGGATGGCTGTGCTGCCATAAAGCAGGTTTCTCAGCATGAGATTGCCAGGACCATAATCACTATAGCTTCAAATCCTCCCTGGCCAGGAGCTCTTGTCCACTTATACTCCTCTCTCTCTTTCCACCCCTCCCACCCTGAGGGTCCCTCCTGGCTGTGGACCTGGACAACCTTTAGTATTTCTTTTCTTGCCTCATCCTTCTCAGGTGCACTACACAGACCCTGGGAGGTGTAGGTTGGGAGAGAGGGCATGGGCTCCAGCCCAGAGCCCTGTTGTTCCCTGCTGCTCCTGGGCAGTAGCAGCCAGCACTCCCACCCAGGAGGGCGCTGTGCTCCCTGGAGCCAGCTGACATCAACCACTTAGAACCAACATGTGCCGTTTGCCATCTTCCATGCTTCCTTCTCCTTGCAACGGTCTCAGGCCAGAGTAATGAAGACCTTAGCCAGGGAGCCTGTTATTGGTAGGCGACACCTTAGCCAGAGGTTGTAAAAGGTGAGAGTTAATAGCTCCCTTAAGGCCTGTCACTATGTAGACATGACACCAAGAAACCACAGAACTTTTCAACCAGTGTGATCATCAATCAGTGACAATTCACTCCAGTGACCACAGTTCTGAAAGTCAGCCCAGTCACCGTCCCCTGCACGTCAGCCACCATCCTCAAGCTGAATGCAAACACTCTCAACTCTGAAAATCCCGTAGTCCCTGAGGACGGAGCTTCCTAAACCCCTTTGTCAGGTCACCAGCTTGGCTCAGAGAGACTGTCTTGCAAGCGCTCTGAGACTTAAGCACATAATAAATGCAGCTTTCCATCTCAGCTTTGGAGTGGCCCTTTCTTTCTTCATCAAGCGGTTTTGACAATCAAATCAGGTCCCCTGAGAGTCTGGGTTTCCCGGGCTCTTTCTACAAAGGCTGACATACATTGCAGAAGCCTGCGGAAGTCCTGACTTCTCTTTACTTGTCTTTAGGGGCAGAGATCTGAGAGCCATAAAATAATTCATTTTAACAACTTGACTTTGATGGTGAGCCTCTCCCACCCTGCTAGGAGCAGGTCCAGTATTCTGCATCTGGGCCCTTAGCCCTGAAAGGTAAGCTGTCCCATTGGGAAAAACCTGGGGACCTGAGAGTCTCAGATGCAGCTACAGGAGGATTTAGCCTTCACCTCCCTATGGGAAACACTGTGGGAGAATCGTGTGGATGTCTGGGCAGGAAATCAGGGAGAATGGAGCCAGGGATGGGGGACAGTTTGGCCAATGTCCCTGGAACACCCTCAGGCAATTGGGACAGGGCCTCCCGTGAATTTTCAAAACAGGAGAAACTGCCCAGTTGAAAACTGCTGTCCTGAACATGGAGTCCCTGGTCAGAATTCAGGGGGACTGTGAACCTGGATGGGAAAAATAACCTGGATTTTCACTAAGCTCTAGCTGTAATATAGCCGTTCTTCCCGTGATGAACGGAGGTAGCAAAGCACAGTTGGATTAGCAGGACCGTGCCTTGGCCCAGACGCCTGCTCTACTTCCCAAAAGACAGTGATGTCGTTTAGCTCCACCGCCGGGTAGTGAGGCAGTGAAGAAGCGTATAAGCTATATTTCATAATTATCAACACGATTGGTTTTCTTTCATATTTGTCTTGTTTTTCTCCTTCCGAGGACCAGCAGAGGGGGTCATTGAGGACCCGCCGGAGCCCAGCCGGACTGAGGGCGTGGAGAGAGCCCGGGAGGCCGGGGGCGGGGCCGGGGCCCGACAGGGAAGCTACTGAGCAGACCCGGAGACAGAGCTTTCGGTCGCGGGGGACCCGGTTTGGGACCTTTGACGCAAGGCCACCGGCCACACAGATGAAGACGGTGTCCGCTGGGACCAGCGCCCGGAGGCAGCGCGCCAGTCTGGCGGCCAGGGCCCCGCGGAGCCCGGCGTGCCCGTCGCTGCGGCTCCTGTTGCTGCTGTTGGAACTGGTGCGGGAGAGCACGGCAGGTGATGGTGGCGGAGGGGCTGAAATCGTGGGGCGCAGTCGCAATCGCGCGCGAGCCGAGAGCAGGTGGGGGTGGAGGAAGGCGTTGGAGAGAATGGCTGCGACTGCGGAGGCCGCCTCGGGGCTTGGGGGCATGGTGGTTTGGAGAGCAGAATCTGGGGGGACGCTGAGCCCTAGGCTAGGCAGGGCTTCTGTTCGACTCCTCCCCCTGCAGCCCCCAGATCGGGGTGAGAGGCCAGCCGGTGGGGACCGCGCGGGGGAGGACGCCGCTCGTGCTCGCGCTCGGCTTCCGGGCCGAGTCCTCCAGCTCCGCCGGGCTCCGGCCCTTCGCGGAGGCTCTCCCTGGTCCGCCCCCCGCCTCGGCGAGGCTCTCTCGGGTTTCCCCGGGCCTCCCGTGGAATTTCCATTCTTTCTCGGTTTCAGTTTCGGCCGGCCAGACCTCATCCTGAGTTCCCCGCCGCTCCGAAAGGGCACCGCGCACCGCGGCGCTCACAGTGCTGCTTTGCTCGGGCGGAGAAGCGCGCGCTACCGTAGCAGCAATAATAGCTGGGGTCCTTTATGCCAACGGATTATAAGAGCTTCACTTACAAGAAGCCATTTCCGCTTCTCAGAACATCCTCCGTTTACAATCTGCAGACTTAAAATATGGCCCAGAGAGGACTGGCCCAGTGGCAGCACTGGGGCGTGGGGTCGGAGTTCTTAAACCTTTTATGCCTCACGTGCCATCTCAGAATGTTATTAATACAGAAAATGAAATAAATAGGAATGCAACGGAGCCCAATTATGTTTCAAGAACGCTATTAAAAATTTTAACCAAGAAATATAAATTTGTGATATGTAATAGATGTGCTTCTAAGTTACATTTAATAATGCATAGCAACAGTGCTAAGGACTCCCATTGTGTGGAAGTAGTGAGGAGGGGAAAGCGTGTTGCCAGGTGTCTGCAACGGCTGTCATGGGACTCAGAAACGCCTGTGGCTTGTATGGAACCAAAGCGCAGGTTCTGCTAACTCTGCTGTACTTCGTGCTTTCAATCATCATGAGAGGAGAGGCAAAAAGTCAGCTAGAAGTCTGTGAAAATAAAGAGGTTCTTTTTTTCCCCCTCCAAGTTGAGGATCCGGAACTCAAGTTTTCAGGTTCACACAGCCTGGGGGGATCCATGGACCCCAGGGTAAGAGCCCATGCCCCTCTTACAGCCCCTCCCTGGGGCACTATGGGGCACACGGGTGGTTCCTGTCGTGCGTGGCAGGGATGGTATGGTCATGGGTGTATCACACAGGCCCTGTAGCCTGGTGGTGGCAAAGGATCAGGGCTGGCCCAAGGGGATGGGACCCCAAGCCAAGGAGGCAGGAAGAGGTGGAGGGGTAACCCCAGTTGTGTGCCAAACTGCAGGAGGGAGATGGCACATGGAGGGGACAAAGCCAGATGCTCCTGGCAGGCCCCTTCACAATGTTCCTGGATGCCCGCCTTCCATTCAGGAGCTGAGGAGTGAGGAAGTGGCTTTCAGGGGACAGATTTGTGAGTGCTGCAGCAGGGAGCTGAGCCTCATAGCACACTATACGGATTCAGTATATCTCCATGGTAAACAGAGGAAAACTGAGGCTCAGAGATTTTCTGGCTACCCAAGGTCACACGAAGTCCCATTGGCTGGTTAGGATTTGGACCGCAGGAGGCTGTCTCGGGAGCCCATGCTGCCTCGGGGCAAGAGCCAAGGCAGAGCATCCTGACCAGATGACAGGCAAGTAAGCAGAAGTAATCAGTGGCCCTTGGGACCAAGACAACTAGAGACAGAATAATTAAGATGGGCAATTACAAAGCTGGCTACTAAGGCAAAGCTGGATTTAGGGGCTGTGGGGTGAGAGCAGGATGGGGGAGCTCTCAGGTGTCTGCCGGAGTAGCTGGCTGGCTGAGGGGGGAGCCGTGTGAAGGGTGGGCTGTGGGAGGGACCTCAGAGGCTAGTGTGCCGCACTCAGAGGCATGCTCCTAGGGGACTTGCCGTGGTCTCCCTCTACCCTTCCCTCCCTCCTCCTCAGGTGCTTCTGCAGGCCCTTCTCATTGCACTTCCCCGCCCTTCCTTCCATGGCGGGCTCATGGACTCAGAGTCCCCTCCATGCCGACTGACCACGGTTGTGTCCTTTCTCTGGCCCAGACCTTGCCCCTGAACTCCATTCCTGGGGACCTGCACCAACATGGCCTTTCCTGTGGACTAATTTGACAGATGCTTTGAACAGCAGCCCCTCACATCAGACACGATTCTGGCGTTGCAATATTAACTTAGTAAACCCCCACAACAGTCCCATTATCCCCCACTTTATGATGGAGAAACTGAGGCATGGAGAGGTCATAGAGCTCTTTCTTTCCTCCCCAGACTCATTTCTTGAAATTTTTCAGTCTGCCCTTGACCTTAGTGTTCCTAGATTTTCTTAGTTTTCAGTCTTTCTCCAGGCATTCCTGCTTTCCTAGTTCTTTTTGCCAAGAGCTGTGGTTTTCAAACTTTAGAGTCACCTAAGAGTCACTTAGAAGGCTTGTGCGCTGCAGAAAGCTGGGCCCCACTCCCCAGTTTCTAACTCACTGGGGCTAGGACCTAAGCATGTAAGTTCCCAGGTGATGCTGATGCAGCTGGTCCAGGGGTTAACGCCTGAAGACTCCCTAGCCTAGAATGTTCTTCCCTCCTCACCTACTCCACTGCCCGGAAACTCACAGCTGGTGAGGTTTCCTTTGGGTCTCAGCCTACAAGACCCCTGCTCCAGCACCCTCCTGTCCCCACGGAATTACCAGCACCTAGTACCTCCTGCACCCCACACTCATCAGCTCCTACTGGAGCCGGTTGTTTGATTGTTTAATTGTCTCCCTCCCTGCCAGACCTGACCTCCCTTGGGGCTGTGTCTGCTTCAGGTCATCTCTGTCCCCACACCGCCACCCCGTGCTGGCTGTGTGCTTGGCGAGTGGTAGGTGCTCAATAGATGTTTTTCAGATCCGTGATACTGCAAGGGGGAAGTCAGGGCTGGCAGCAGTGACTGGGCTCGCATGCGGGCCAGGAGGTGCGGCTCCCGCCCGGCCGCACAGGAGCAGCACCTGGGAACTTTCAACACCTTCCAGTGTCCAGTGCCCCTCCCCCCAGAACAACTAAATCCAAGATTGTCAGAGCTGCTGCGTGGTCACTGGGGCAGAAGAGGGGCAGCCCAGCCTTGGTTTCCCTCCCCTCTCAGTGCTACCAGTCAGGGCCCACCTTACAGGAAACACCAGTAAAAACACCATGCATGTGAACAACAATAAAAAGAATTAAACAAAAAAAAAAAACCCAAACCCACCATGCATCAATACTTAAAAAGCTCAGGAAGCACACCTGGCACTGAGGCCCAGCACTCCCCTTGTTGACTTTGCGCTCGCACACTGGGGAAGTTTCCGGTGACTCCTGAGGCCAGGCCCCCAGGTCCCTCTTTGCTTCCAACATGCCTCTAGTAGCCATTCCATGCCCTCTCTCCCAGCAGACACAAGGGTGTGTATGTAGGATATTTGTGCCTGGAGATTTATACTTCCCTTTTTCACTTCCCCCTTGCAGAGAGCCCCTGGGCGCTGCCTGTGGTAGCCGATCGCCCAGCTTCCTTAGCAAAGGTTGTGATGGCAGAACTGGTCAACCTGAAGCCGGAAAACAAGCCGTGGCCTGGAGGTAAGGCCCTGTCCACCTGCTGGATGGACAGGATGGCAGAGACCAGGAGCCCCCGCTTGCAGGAGGGCATGTCTGCAGCCTGGGAGTCTGGTGGACTGGCTCAGGGAATGGGGACTGTGCCAGGTTGGGGGACAGAGGCCAGAGCCTCCCGAGGGTTCCTAGGGGGGCTGGGATCTGGTCTCCAGAGGGCTGGCTCCTCACTCAGACAGCTTTCCCCACCCACCTCCTTCCTTCCCCGGCTCACCTCTCCCCTCCAAACAGGATGGAGAGACTGGAAGGTGATGTCTGGCGGCCCCCTGTACTTGTGCCTCATGTTCATGACCTCAGTGAATGTCCCAGTGCTGTGAGACTCTCACTGACAGGGGAGGAAGGCTTGCCTCCCTCAAGGCCACCCAACTAGAGAGTAGCAGTGCCATGTGGATTGTGGCAAAGTGGGACAGAGGCAAAATCAGTCTCCTGGGGTGGAGGGAGGGAAGGGACCAGGCACCTCCCCTCCCCACCAGTCAGAGGAAGACGGAAACTGCTTCAGGGGTGCAGGACTGCCCACTGAGGGGTTGGCCACATGGCCCAGTGACCAGAAAGGGACAGTGAGGGGCCGATGGCACAGACAGGCCCTGAGGCAGCAGTGGGCGTGTGGCCACGTCCTTTGGCCATGTCGCAGCAGGACCAAATTCCCCTGCACAGCTGCCACATGGCCCTTGCTTCCCCCTGCTGTGGCCCCACAGTGCCTGGCACTGACTGCAGCCAGGCAGAGATGGTGGCACCTGGGACCGCCAGAGCAATCTGATGATTGCTCCCACAGCTAATTTTGCCACACTCCGGGCTGGAGCCCAAGGCGTGCTGATCCCTCCTTGGCCTGGTGAGCATGTGGGAGTCTAGTCACAGCTCCGACTGTCTTCCTGAGGCAAAAGAGGGGTGTAGGTTGTGTGTGAGGCCCCCAGAGAGCAGGCTGGGCCCCCAGGACCGTCTGGCAGGTAGAGCAGACAGCAGTGGGATTTTCAGGGCAGGAGAGCTGGCAGGCTCCCCACTGGGTACATGCGAGGCAGTACCTGGCAGTCGACTGAGTGAAGGGCCACAATCGTGAGCTTGCCCTCAAAACGGGGGCCCAACCGCCGGGACGGGCATGCAGTACCAGGAGCAGGCCACTGGCGCTGCAGTCCCTAGCAGAGCAGAAGTCGTGGCCAGGAACCAGAGCTCCATGGCAGGGAGGGCCGTTCCAGACACCATCCGCACACACCTGAGAAGCCAGCCTTCAGCCCCTCCCTTCGTCCCTAGTGCCGCACTGAGTCACAGGGCCTCTTGGTTCCCCTGTGTTATCACAGCAGGCCCCAAACACCCCCTTGCCTCAGGACCTTTCCTTCTGCTGGGAGGCTCTCCCCAAACTTACATGCCTGGCTTTTTTGGGTCTTCCCGAAAAAGTTTCCTGTATGGGAAGGCAATTCCTGACCATTCTATCTAAAATTTTAAACCCCTCCCCTAAATTTCATATATGTGCTTTATCGTTTTCCCTTCAGGACTTACTTCTGTCCAGCCTGTTGTACAGTTTATTCATTTATCTTGCTTATCCTGCATTCATGTAAGCTTGCTGAGAGCAGGCACTTGGGGCTGTTCTGCTCATGCCAGGAGACCAGGTGGAGAGCAGCCTGCGGCAGTGTTTGGACTTGAAGATATCAACCCACAGGGAGTCCAGGGGCCAGCCAGTCCTGGGTCAAGCCAAGAATGCTGGCCAGCCTTTACAGGCTTCTCTGGGGAATGAACAATCCACATAAATGAAGCTTCCAAACAAACAACTTTTTTTTTTTTAAAGATTTTATTTTTATTTATTTTTAGAGAGAGGGGAAGGGAGGGAGAAAGAGAGGGAGAGAAACAGTAATGTATGGTTGCCTCTCACATGGCCCTCATGGGGACCTGGCCCGCAACCCAGGCATGTGCCCTGACTGGGAATCGAACCGGGACCGCTAGGTTCCCAGCCCGCGCTCAATCCACTGCGCTACACCAGCCAGGGCCAAACAAACAACTTTTTTAAAAATCACACCTTTTACGTTGTGAGATGGGAAACCAGGTGGCCACACTTACTAGCTTACCAGCGAGGAGCGTAAAGTATGAGTAAGTAAGCCCTGAGCAAGGAGCAGAGAAGCTGTTTGGGAGTCAAGTCACAAGTCTGAGCACAAGAACTTTGGCCTCAATGTTTGAGTGACTGATTATTTAAACATTCAGATGTCCTATTTTTGTAACTGAAATTGCTAGTTCTTGCTCTCGCTCAAGATAGCGAAAGCTCTGGGTGGGTTTTCACCCCGACCCCCAGCGCGTGAGCCTGGCGGTGCGTGTGAGCCTCAGCGGGTCTGTGTTTCCACAGGGACGCATTCCCTCCACTACCACTACCTCACCCTGTCAGAGCCAGGCCCCGGCCTCCCCCGGTTTCTGGCTGTAGGCTATGTGGATGACCAGCCCTTCTTACGGTACGACAGTCGTGTGGGCAGGGCCGAGCCCCAGGCCTCGTGGATGGCGTCCATGGACCCCCAGTACTGGGAGACGGAGACCCAGAAGCACAGGGCCTGGGCAGAGGTGCAGCAGGTGAACCTGTGGACCGTGATGAGCTACTACAACAAGAGCAGCGGTGCGTCAGGTGGTCCACCCACCCACTTCCTTCCATTAGGGAACAGTGGTTGCTCCATCCAGCCATCCAGCCTGTCCGAGGGTACAGGCATGCTCCTGAGGCATGGCTTTTCCCAGTCTCCTCCCCCACAGCCAGGGAGGGGCCACAAGGGCCTTTAGCATCAGCTGTGACTTCAGCAGCTGGCCCACAAGCCAGTGCAGGAAGCATCCACGGGACCTGGGAGCTCACGATGTCTCCCCCATCGGCCCACCGGGGTTCCAGACCTTTCCCAGCCTCACTCCTCACCCTTCCCAAATGTCTCAAATCACACCTATCCCTGGGCATATTCTGTGCCAGGGAAGGGAGGGAGACCAGATAAACTTGAACTAGGCAGACAACACAGGGAAGGAGACAGAACCCAGGTGAGGACCCCTGTTCTGCCCAGCGTCAGCAAGGGACAGCAGCATTTCTCTCAGCCTCAGCCTCCTTGCTCAGCAGCATGAACTCACACCCACTGTAGGGCTGTGTTCACACCCTGTGGAGGCAGCTTCTTCGTACTGCCCCCTCCAGCTGTGCCCAGACTCCCAGATGACAAAGCCTCGGGGCCCCAAAGGCTCCAGAACAACTAGATGTGAGGGACCAAGACTAGGAAGGGCTGTGCCTCCACCCAGGGCCCCTGGGATCAGTGTCAACAGCCAGGTGTGCCCTTCTAAAATTGTGTTACCATGGAGGGCATCTTGCACCCATCAGTAACCTAATTTTCTCCTCACTAGCATACAAAGTACTGGTGTGTCTAATTGTGAACTCGAGTATTCTTCCCACAGGAGAGGTCCAGCCAGCTTCTCAGCCCTGGCTGCTCATAAAAATTACCTCGGGAGCATTTTTAAAAATTCTGACACCCTGCCCCCCACACTTTGGAGGCCCCTGTGGGTGGTGGGCTCCTGGGCCCTGTGGCCCCCACTCACTACGACTTGCTTGCCCCGTACGCAGGCATACACAGCGCCCAGCGCATGTTCGGCTGTGATATCCAGGAGGACAGCCTCTCCAGCAGCTTCTGGCATTTCGGCTTTGATGGGCAGGACCACCTGTCCCTGGACCTGGAGACTCTGAGCTGGGTGTCCGCTGAGCCTGTGGCCGAGCAGACCAAGCGCGTGTTGGATTCAGAGAGCTGCTATGCTGAGTATGACAAGGCCTACCTGGAAAGCCTCTGCCTCACCTCTCTGCGCAGGTATCTGGAGCTGGGGAGCCAGACCCTCACGCGGAGAGGTAAGGCCCAGCCTGTGGCAATGCAGAGGGTGGCCCCATGCTCCCATTCTCCACAGCTGTCGCATTTGACAGCGAAGCCTGGGGTGGGTAGGCTGTGTCACCCTGGCTTAGGTTAGCCAGCTGAGGCCTTGGAAGATGGCCAACCACCAGGGTAGGAAGAGAGACTGGACCTCAGGCCCTCACTCCAGGTGAGGTAGGTGAGCAGTTCTAGAATCCCCTGTCCAAGTGTCGTCTTGGGGAATAACCCCCCCAACTCAGCCTCATTTATATGTTTCAATTTTAAAGAAAGAGGATGACTTTTTTTTAAAATCTTCACCGAAGGACATGCTTATTGATTTAGACAGAGGGGAACAGAGGGAGGGAGAGAGGGAGAGAAACACTGATTGATTGTCTCCCGTACACACCCCAACCAGGGACTGAACCTGACGGACGTGCCAACAACTGAGCCACACTGTCCAGGGCTCAGCCTCATTTTCTTTATCTGTAGAGCTAGTGGGTTAAACTTGGTGGCTCATAAAGTCCTTTTGGGGTTTCACATCCTGTGGTTCTGCTCCTTGGGAAATGACTCCGGGCCCCTGGGGAGAGTGTCCTTCACCTGGGGAGACAACTGGGGACTTCTGGGGAAGGGAGGCCCTTCATCCCCTTCCACACAAGGCTCGCAAACATGCTCCCCAGACCTGAGTGCATCCGAAGCTTCTCCTGACCCTAGCCAGCAGGGCTGGAGACGTAGAGGCTGGGATGGACACTGAGAAAGGCGGGTGCTCGGGATGCTAGAGTAGAGGCCGCGGGATGCCGGGGATCGGGGCTGGTCAGGGCACCGGCCCACCGTGTGTGTCTGCTGACCGAGCAATGGGGTGTGCGTCAGCCGAGGGAATGGAGAGGATGTTCCTCAGATGAGCTCAGGACAAATAGTGTCAGGAAAAGATGTGGGTGGGTATGAGAGCAGAGCACGGTGGTTGAGAGCCTGGGTACTTGAGCACAGCCTCCAGATCCACATCCTGGCTCCAGGACTTGCTGACTGTGTGACCTTGGGCAAGTTACTTGCCCTCTCTGTGCCTCAGTTTCTTCCCCAGTACAATGAGGAGAGTAATAATGGCCCATGCCTCCCTACAGCACCATATTGTTAAACTCTCATTCAGCACCAGGGGTTCTCCTACCTCCTTCATCTGGTCCATTGCTCGGGTTATCCACAGAAACAGAAGCAACGGGATTTGTATTGTACGAATAAAGAGAGAAAGAGATGTAATGTAAGGAATTGGCTCACATGATTATGGAGGCTTGGGGGTTCCCAAATCTGCAGTCAACAAGCTGGAGACCTGGGGGAGCCGATGGCGCAATTCTAGTCCAGGTGTTGGTAGGCTCTTGACCCAGGAAGAGTCCGAAGGCAGGAAGAGACTGTGTCCCAGCTCAAGCAATTGGGCAGGAGGCTTTCCCTCGCATGAGCCTCTCTGTCCTGTTCAGATCTCCAGCTGCTTTCCTGAGTCCACAGAGTCAAATGTGAATGTCACCCAGATGCTCTCTTACCTCCCCAGAAAACTGTCCAAATGCTGGGACACCCCCACGGCCCAGTAAAGGTGACACACAAAATGAACAGTCACACTTAGTTTGTCCTACAGAACCACTCTGAGAGGAAGGAATGATGGACCCCAATCAAGCCCTGAGAGACAGAGGCTTGTGGACAGGAGTCGGGCTGGCTTCAAACCCGGCTGTCCAGCTCCAGAGCCCATGCTCATAGCTGTGCTCGTTCTAAGGGGAGGGGAAGGGCAAGGGGCATCATTCCTGACTTTATTCAACAGCCTCCCATCAGGCCCTGCTGTGTGCAGGAGGTCATGGGAAATTTGTAAAGTCTCTAAGAAAACCCTAGGGTGTCTGTAGGAAGAAAGGGGGGTGTCAGTATAGAACCCAATAGCCCCACGTAGGACTCCCTTGGAGTGGGGGGGTGGGCAGGAAGTTACATCGCCACCATGGGAATTCCCAAGACAAGGCCACTTGGGAACAGTTGGGGATGGTCATCCCCACCTCCAATGTTGGTTGAGTGCCTCCCTGGGAGAGAGACCAGTCCCCATCTGCTCCCTGTCCTCCACCACAGAAGGTGCTGGAGGAGCCTAGATCAAGCAGGGGGTCAGGCAGAGTGGCCACTCACCAGCCTTCCTCCCTCCACCTCTCTCTGCAGAGCCACCCACAGTGCAGGTGACAAGGCACATAACCCAGGACAGACATGCCACACTGAGGTGCTGGGCCTTGGGCTTCTACCCGCAGGATATCTCACTGAGCTGGTGGCTGGGTGAGCAGGAGCTGGCCCTGGAGACCGAGTACGTGGAGACACGCCCCAGCGGGGACGGCACCTACCAGACGTGGGCCGCCGTACACATGCCAGCCGGGGAGGAGGCTGCGTACACCTGCCGTGTGCAGCACTCTGGCCTGAACCACGTGCTCACTGTGGCTTGGGGTGAGGCACTGGAGTTGGCTGGGAGGGGGCAATGAGGGCAGGGACGGTCCCAGGGCCCTCTGAGATAGTCCCATGGTCTGGGGCGGTGCCCCCTTTTCTCTGCCTTCCTTAGAACCACCCTCTAGTCAAGGACTCATTGCCATGGTTATCTGTCCCCTCTTCTTGCTGGCGGTGGGAGTTGTGATCTTGACCAGGAGATGCCTTCAAGGTAGGTGGGATAGGAAAAAGCGGGTAGCCCTCCAGCTGGTCCAGCCCACAGGGAGGAAGTTTCTGCTCCCATCCCTGCAGCTATATCTGTTCTGGGAGCAGCAGCTACTACTGAAGCCCTGCCCCCCACCCCTCAGCCCTACCCAACCCGGGGCCCCGAGGATCCCACCATCAAGGGAGACTGCTGGGCTGGTCTCACCCAGAATGGGAGAAGAGGGGAGGTAGAGATCCAGGCCCCCACCTCTACCCCCCACTCACCTCATCTCTTGTTTTATGTTCTCTTTCCCACAGGCAGGAATAAGGAACCTTATAAACAAGCCCCAGGTGACTGTGCGGTGGCGGGTTGGGGAGAGGAGCCCCCAGGTAGGACTGTGGGGTGGCGGGTTGGGGAGAGGGGCCCCAGGTGCTCCCAGACATGGCTGAGGTGCCGTAGAACCCCAGGAGGAGGCAGGGCACCGGGGCAGGGGATTTCCCTGGCCTTGGCCCTCGCTCTCACCAGCAGGCCTGGAACCAGGCATAGAGGGCATGGTGAGGGCACTCCTGGGAGCCACTACCTGGGTTTGGGGAGGGACCAGGAGCAAGTCAGGGTCACCTTCCTCCTTCTTCCCTGCAGGTGGAGAGGAACCCCTATAATTCCCAAAGCCCAGCAAGAACAGTGGCTGCTCAGCTGCTCTGCTGACAGAAGTTCACTGTCACAGACCAAGGACTTGTTCTGGCTGGCTGGCTGGCAGATGTGATCTGAACATATGGGGCCCACCCCGCCCCCCAAACTGAGCACTCCTCACCCTCATTACCCTCCTTACAAGTGGTCTGTGCCACTAAGATGGCTTTGTCATCTTCCTGAAGTCCTTTCAAAAATGTGACTATTTCCTGTCTGGGGAGAGGGGAGAGGGAAGTAATAATTCCCCAGAGCTTTCACAGTTGAGAGTTTGCGGGACAACTTCATGTGCAGGGTGACTCTCACTGGAGCCTCTTGGGCACCCTGTGACTTTCCCAACATGTGTGTGTGGTGTGGCTGCAGGCGAGCGCGGTGTGAGGGTGTCTTTGTGTACCTGAGAAGGAGCTTTACAGGGACAGGTGCTCAGGGACAAGCTGTGGAAGGGGAAACAACCCAGTCCATATTTTCCTTCCTGTCCTTTTCGATGGTTTGGATTTTTACAATAAACACACGTGACTTTTACCGTAAGTTCCTGTGGAAATGCTTGTTAAGGGTGTGCCTCTGAAGGCCCAGCCCACCTTTCTAAATTTCAACAGAGCAGAAACCCCAAGTCTCCTTTGTGAATGAGAGTCTCCCAGGGAATACACGTCTTTGTTTATTCAGCGAATAGTTCCTGTCTCTTGGCCACCTGATGTGCAGGGGCTAGGACAGGAAGAGGGAGCTCTTGGTCCTGAGGACACAGGCCAGGCACCCTGTGCCTCTCCTTCAGCACAGCTCAGGACCTGACAGAGCATCCTGTGGGGACGTTGGAAACCTGTCTGCAGCCCTGGGAGGCCCAGAGCTCAGGGTGTGAAAGATGTCATATGTGTCCTTGCTGGTATGGTTCAGTGGATTGAGCGCCAGCCTGAGAACCAAAAGGTCACTGGTTCAATTCCTGGTCAGGGCACCTGCCTGGGTTGCAGACCAGGTCCCTAGTTGTGGGGTGTGTGAAAGGCAGCTGGTCAATGCTTCTCTTTCTCCCTCCCTTCCTCTCTCTCTAAAAACAAAATCTTTTAAAAACAATAAAAGAATTTATTTGAGCCAAATTAATGACATGCCAGGAAGATCTCAACTCCTCTGGAAGAACTTTCTCAGTTTCTTTTATGCATTAAGGAGGGAGCTGAGGAAGATTACCTGAAGGCGGGAGAAGGCGGAGGGGACTGGATTACAGAATAGTTAACAGGGTTATATGCTTTCCCACAGGTGGTTATGCCTTCGAGGGGTATTACCTCTGGCATTTCAGAGGTGTGCTAACCTAGATGCACAAGAACAATGGACAGGGTTTGCTATTTTACTAAAGAAGTTCTGTCGGGCCTGACTACCCACCATGACCTGCCCAGTTAGGAATTTATGATCAGATCACCTGGTGAGGTTACTTTCCACAGAAGCCCTTTTTTGTCCACAGAAGGGACACTGCTACACTTTCCCCTGCCTTGGTTTGGTGGCGGGGGCGGGGGGGGTGGGGTGTCTTCCTCCCCTTTTCTGAGTCCTACTAACCTTCCCTTTGCTGGAGCAGACGCCCCACCCCTCCCCACCCCACCCCCACCCCCCACCGACTTCACACACCAGAGGGACGCTGCCGGTCCTCCTGCCACGAAGAGCACAGTTGTCCTGACCTTCGGGGAGTGTCTGCTCTGGAATTTGACTGTGGAACCTTGGCAATTGGGTACCACTCCAACTCTTTTAAATCTTATTTCTTGTAGAAGCTACTTCGGTGTCTTTATAGAAGCATAAAATGGAACTAAAGGGACCCTGTACTAGCCCCTAATCATTGGAGACACTCAGTCTCCACCCCTGCATTATGCTGTCTCCCTGCACTGAGGTCCTGCGAGGGTTCTCCGTGCCCAGGCTCTCTCTGGTACTCACCTTGTTACAGAATGGACCCGGGGGCTACAGTGTCCCACTGTCACCGGATTCTTTGCCCGCCGCCAGGGCATGCACTGTGTGAAAACAAGCACCCTGTTGCACGGTTCCATTTCTGCGAAGTCCACCAACAGACAAAACTAATCCCTGGCAGTGGGAAATGACTGGAGGTGGACCCGGGATTTCTGGGGGTGCTCCATTTCTTAATGTCCACTTTGAAAATTTACTGGAGCTGTAAAATTATGATCTGTGCATTTCTGTGTGAATATTACATTTCAAGCAGAGCAAAGAGACAGAACCACCAGTAATTCCTGGAGTCTGTGACAGTGAGACCAACCGAAAGCCCACAAGCGGACCCGAGGTCGACCCACTGGTCATACTCACCCTGTCCAGCCAGGACCTCTGGAGTCTAGCAGGGACAGGGAGTGCCAGGAGCAGAAGATCCCAGATCTTGAACCCGGAGGGGAGACACAAGCCACAGTCATAAAATCAGAAGGCACTCTGGACGTCCTCTCTTCTTGCTTCCTAGCCCAGGGCTCAGCGAACTTTTCTGCAAAGTGTCAGGTGGTAAATGTTTTAGACTTTTCCAGCTACATACGGTCTCTGTCTGCATAGTTATCTTTGTTTTCTTTTCTTTTTTTTTACAACCCCTTTAAATTAAAAAAAAAAAATTCTTTGCTCTTGGCCTTTACAAAAAGAAACCAAGGGACAGATGTGCCAACTGGCCCATGCTAGACCACCTGTCTGGTACCTCTGAGAATTGGTCCCCAGTGTCTGTGTGACAAAGGTTTACCTCCTCACCTCACTAGGAACTGGACTTAAACTATCTGCAACTGAACCCCCTTTTTTTTTAAGATTTTATTTGCTTATTCTTAGGGGAAGGAAGGGAGAAAAACATCAATGTCTGAGAGAAACATTGATTGGTTGCCTCTTACATGCACCCACCCGGCAACCCAGGCATATGCCCTGACCAGGAATAGAACCGGCAACCTTTTGGTTTGCAGATGACACCCAGCCACACTGATCAGGGCTGCCATTGGACTCTTGTATGAGCTTTGCCAGCCTAAAAAGGCTGCTGTGAGTTCCCATGGATAAATGTTCTGAAATCAGAGTCCTGAGAAAAATGCCCTGGCAGCCACCATCATTGCTAAGTCAGCCCGGCTGCCCTCCACTGCTGCCGGTTTCCCAGTGCCCTGGGACAGTGGCACCTGGAGCCTTGTGTGTGCGTGCCAGGTGGCCTGCGCTGACAACCCACAGCTCCTGGCCGGGTTCAGGAGAAAGCTATCAGAGCTCCTGCAAAACAGAAGAGCATGCCTGGTTGCTGGGGGCTGTGAGGGTTAATGAGAGCGGAAAACCAAGACTCCCATAGACCCTGGAAAAAATCAGCTAAGCTTCAGAACATGGTGGAATCTGAAAAAGGTCCTTCTCCCATCTGGATTTGAGGAGAGGTTATTTAGAGGAGAAAGGAAGATAAAATGTGTCGAACCTTACAGACCCTCCCTCCTTTAGGTATTCTTGAGAATGGGTGTCCACTGTTTCTTAGGGTCTCACCACTTCCTTCAAGATGCCCCCTCTGGCCTTCTCACCATCTTCTCTGACATGCTCCCCCTTGCTCTTTCCTTTAGCCATCCTTTCCCCACCTGGGCTCAGCTCCCCTAGGCAGACTTGCTCCCCTAGTCTGCTCCCCAGCTTGTCCCCCCACCCCCTTCCGTGTGGGGGGTCAGAACCTGCATATAGACATGGGGACATATTCCAACCTTGAAGCTCAGTCCCAGTTCTTGTTGTTCAGATTTTCCTGCTCACCCCACCCCTGCCCCAGCAGCTCCTTGGTTTCCACCTCCGATAAGGCTTTCAGATCATATACTAGGAGTTTGCTTGTTAGTTCCCTAACAAATAACACCACAGATAGGTGTCCTGCCTAAGATGGGTCAGGCCTGGGTTTCACCCTCTCCAAATATAAGGCTCTCAGAACCATTAGGATAATACGCGGTGGGCTATTTTTCACCACAGGGTCCCAATCACTTGACCCTATCCAAAGTGGGAGCATATAGAAGACGGAGGAGTTTCTTCCAAGGCGCATTGACTCCAGGACAGGAATATAGTGGCAGGTGATGAGGATACAAAGATAACCCTAGTGGACACTGTCCCAATCACTTTACAGATGTCAATTAATTCAACTGCACAGTAACCCATGATGTGTGTGCTAGTATCATCTTTACTTTGCAGATAGGAAACTGCGGCACAAAGATGTTGAGAAACTAATCCAAGTGGCTTGAATTATTATGGGGATCACTTTGTAAATTATATAAGTGTCTAACCACTATGCCATACACCTGAAATTAATATAAATAATATTGAACATCAACTGTAATAAAAAAAAAAGTTTAATTAATCCAAGGTCACACAGAGAGTAAGTGACAGAAAGTTGAGATCCTAACACAGCCTGGTGCCAGCCTTGGGGAAGAATCTCCTTCAGGAGATTATGCCTGGGCAGAGAACTAAAGGATAATTAGGAATTATATCAGGTTGAAGCCCTGAGACAAGAGCCTTCTAGGTGAGTGAACAACAAACATGTCAAAAGATACAGAGATGCCCTGGCTAGTGTGGCTCAGTGGATTGAGTGCAGGCCTGCGAACCAGAGGGTCACTGATTCAATTCCCAGTAAGGGCACATGCCTGGGTTGCAGGCCAGGTCAGGTCCCCAGTGGGGTGCATATGAGAGACAACCACACGTTTATGTTTCTCTCCCTCTCTTCCCCTCTGTCCAAAATAGATAAATAAACTCTTTTAAAAAAATACTCTTATTTAAAGGATAATGCTTTAAAAAAGATAGAGAGGCAACAGTCTGGTGTGAGTAGACTCCCATTTCTGATGGATGGTTCTGGTGGCTGCAGAATGGACTGAAATGAGGGCAACTCACTGTGGAGTCAATGAACATGGCCCATCCCCCTCCCAAGACTGAGGGCTGGTCAGATGGCCAGTCAGATGGCCAGTGGCCAGAAGGAATGTGGATTGTAACTCCTTCCTTAAGGGAGCAGCTTCTTGTCCTGTAGATTGCTTCTTGACCTTTTACACACTGAGGTAATAGAGTTTAGAGTCACTTGTAGGACACGTGCCTCTTTTGTCTGGGACCCCTTCTACCAAGCCTCAGACTAGAAGTGTGGTCCACACAGAGTAGAAGTGGACACCCATGGCTGTTGGTGCACTCCCCCGTAACGTGAGTAATAAATGGCATGTTTACATCAGCTAGTCCACTGGGTGTTTTGTTTTTTTCAGAATATCATGGACACTTAAGCAGCTCCGCAGTTTGGGTTTGGAGCTTCTGTGCTACAGTGACCCTGGAGGAAACTTTTTGATCAGTCGGAAGCTGGTGGGGTCGGATCTAGAATGGCAGGAACAGAGAAGAAGGCCTACATTTGAGAAAATAGAAATCAGCAGGACTTGATTCATTTATGCACTCAGAAGACATGTAGGGAGCACTCACTGTATATTCAGCATTATGATAGAGAACTTGTGTGTACATTTACCACCCTTGCTTTGTGCTGCTTACAGTTCAAGTTCAGGCGGAGAGAGAGAGGTTGCATTGGGCTGAAGGTTCCATAGGACAGGTGATTTCCTCAGACCAGTGACCAATTAGTGAGGGGTGCAATGACTGCAGTTGAACAGCATTTTGCTGAAGTAAAATAGAACATATCGGGGTGCCTTGAATGCCATAAGGAACAGAATAATTTCCAGAAATTTTGTTTCTGTTACATATGTGCAAGTCTGTATTGGATCGTTATGTGCAATGTACTTCTTACTGAGGGTCAAGTAAAAAATGAAAAAACAAACAAACAAACAAACAAACCCCAAACCTTTAAAACCTTCAGTGAAGGGCGACCACAAGCCTATATAACTCTACTCCTTGAAGGGACTAATTATGTCTGACTTTTTTGTTGCTGTTGTTGTTTTCCTATAAAGTGGATAGTTGAAAGTGGGCGGATGGATGGATTATGTATGCATAGGAGGAACGGATGACTAGACGGAAGAATGAACAATGCATGGATGGGTAAGTAGATGGTGAATGGAGAAATAATGAATGGAGGGAGGCAAAAGGATCTACAGAAGTCGATGTAGGGCTTGCTGAGTCTGAGGTGTCTGACGGGTCGTGGGACAGTGGTGATGAACACAGAAGTTGAGGCCGTCAAAGAAGTCAGGGTTAGGAGGCCAAGGATCTGCAGATAGCAAGAGGGGTGCATTGGTTTGAAAAGGAAAGCTAAAGGCACACAAACCCCACCCACAAGAGATACTTTGACCTCATGGCCACTCCATGCATCTCGTCTGGTTCACACACACTGGGTCCACGAGCCACGCCACGAAGCGGGAGTCCCCTCCACTCCCAAGGCCTCTCACTAGAAGGGCTGGGAATGCGCAAGCACACTGAGCTTGGCCGCCACCTTCACCACCCTTTTAGGTCTGTCTTGGGGCATCAGCTCTCCGGAGCTGCTGCTGGACCCCGTGTCTGGGTGGTTAGAGCATGCCCAGCGCCACCCAGTGGCTTAAATCAATTCCCTCCGTGCGCATTCGCACTGGGCAGTGTTTCCAGGGGCGACAGCGAGCACGCAGGGATGGCGGCGAGCTTGGCTCCCGGGGCGCCCGCGAGAAGTGGTCCG
Organism: Micronycteris hirsuta; assembly: GCA_004026765.1. Lineage (NCBI taxonomy): Eukaryota > Metazoa > Chordata > Mammalia > Chiroptera > Phyllostomidae > Micronycteris > Micronycteris hirsuta. Next base: position 47,028 of record PVJI01013305.1, read on the forward strand.
CCCACCCTGGGCCCAGACCGCAGCTCCAGAGGGCGTTCGAGCGCCTCCGTCGGTGCCGGCGGCCTCGGGCCGGGCGCACAGAGCCGGCAGCTGGGGCGGACGCCCCGATGGGTGAACTCGGAGGGAGGCGAGAAACGCGGTGGAGTCGGGGTTTGGACGCTGAGCCTCGAAGGGCGGCTGTGAAATCGGACCTGGGGCCTTCACGCCCGAAGCTGGGAAGTCTGAGAGAGGGGACAAGGCTTCTCTGCGGGCCTGAGGAGCAAGCGGGGAGCGAGAGTCGGCTCACCACGGCCGCTCCTCTACCCCGAGCTGATGCACCGAGCCTGCAGTTGGTGCGTTAGGGTGGCTGGCTGCCCGCTCCTCCTAGCCCTGTGCAGACCCTTCCGGAGGAGGCGCTGTGCGCCGTCTGCCTCGATTACTTCGTGGACCCCTGTCCATCCGCTGTGGGCACAACTTCTGCCGAGGGTTCGTAACCCAGTTGTGGGGAGGGGAAAATGACGGGGACCAAGAGGAAAGTGAACGGGAGGCAGAAGACTATGAGGAGGCTGTGGGGACCATCAGCGGATGGGACAATGCCGTGCGAGTTTTTGTACAAGAATGCTGACGAGTTGTTCCAGGGCCAAGAGGATGATGAAGCCTGGGTCGAAGACAGTGGCATAAGGAATTGGGGCACCGTGGACTACGTGTGGGGCCCGGAGGGAGATCGGGATTATTACCTGGAAGGCTTGAGACATGACCTGAGAAGTGACGTCTGCTGAAAAGAGGTGATACTGGAAAAATAAGATGAGGAAGACCAAGAGCTGTGTCCTGGCACCCACCGGCCTTCTCTCCCGGCCCCTCCACGTCAGTTCTCCTGCCCCCAGTGCTAAAAGATCCTTACAAGTCGCAGCTTTCGTCCCAACTTGCAGGTAGCCAACATGGTCCAGATAATTGGCCAGATGTGCCCCACTCCGTTTCCAGGAAGCCAGGGTATTTTCTCCAAACACCAAGCCCTGAAGCTCTTCTGTAAAGTGAACGAAGAGGCCATCTGTGTGGTGTGCCAAGAATCCAGGAGCCACAAACAGCACAGCACCGTGCCATCGGAGGAGGTAGTGCAGGAGTACAAGGTGAGAGGCATAAGGGAATATAGGTGTTTGAAGGGAGTGGAAACAAGGGGGGCCCAGAGGAATGGGTACTTACTAGCTGAACTTGTTTTTTATGGCGGGGGGGGGGGGGGA
>PVJI01013306.1:0-48235 GCA_004026765.1 Micronycteris hirsuta
GGTGGCAGCACAGCTATGCAGAGGATAAATCATTTTCTTCCTGCGCTCGGAGCCACCGGACTCTGACAGAATGCAAACCATGGCTCAGACGTTTATTTATTTGCTATTTATTTTTAGACTAATGGGAACAGCATGAATTCTTTCTTGGTCTTCCAAGAGCAAATGCCTTTTATGCTTGATCCGGAAAGAACCAAGTTTCGGAATGTTCAATCGCTAATTTACCTAACTGAACGTGCTTAACCCTCTCTGGGCTGCTCTCCCTGGATCTTTCAAATCACTGTCCCGGGTTCACCACCTCTGCCAGCAGCTCGTGGGTGCAACCGATGAAAGGGGTGGACGCAGGAAAAGGGAACCTCTCAGAGCGGCGAGGGTCGCAGCAGCCCAGCAAAACTTGTCAAGAGTTTCACTGTCAATGTGCTTTCCTTTTAACATTCCTGCTATCGAGGTCTAAAACTCAAGAAACGGCTGTACAAAGTATACCGACCTTAAAACGACGGCCTCGTGGATAAAGTAGTTTATTTCTGTTAGGAGCTCAGAGATCAAGACAAAACCTCTCCAGCACCCCTGAGGGTTTCCTTTCAGCCCCAGGAGCAACCAGCCCTGCTCCCCACCGCTCCCCACAGCTCCCACCCATACCCCCGCGCCCCCACCCCTACCCCTGCCCCACCATGGCCTGCTCTTGAACCTGGCATGAATGGGGTCCTAGAGGAAATGCTCATTTGGGCATGGCTTGTGGTGCTGCCTGCCTGCCTGTGGCAGCATTTAATTTTTAACAGCAATCTGCTGTATTATTTTAAAAAACTGAGCCGCAGGGCATTAACCCATCAAATCGGTTCCCACGGAGCAACATTCCAAGTCAAAATACAATTCTACCGCGAGAAAGAAACTAGCGAAAAGTGCTCGCCGAAGGACGTATTGAGGAGTTCCAGCTCGGTGTCCTGTGACTGGGGACCAGAACCCAGTTCAAGTCCTCGTGGTTTACATTCGGCAGCTTCACCCATGTGAAGCCAGGAAGCAAGAAAGGTTCTTTCTTGGGGAGGAGCTCGTGCCTTATCTGTCTGTATTTAAGTGAACTCCTTCTTGGAGAGAAATTTTATGCAAAATTACTTTAAACCGATAGAGATAAAATAATGAAATGTTCAAACTCCACTTGGAGCGATGGCACCTTCACTTGCTGGCCAGGCTCTCACCTGAACTGCTCCTCAGCCTCTGCAGGGGCACAGCCCCGAAACGGGCGCAAACAGGCTCCCTGAAATGGCAGCCCGGAACCACGTCACCCCAGCACTGGCACTGCGCAGGGAGAAGTCTGACCCCAGAAGACACTCTTCTTTCTGGTCAGGAGGCCAGGGAGGCACAGAGGGTCACAGACCGGTCCACGTCCCAGGCAGGCCCTCCCTTCCAGGAGCCACACGGCCGCCCCCCACACAGCAGGGCATGCAACTGCCAGAACATTCCCTCCGCTGGGAGCCACAGACACGCCGGGGCACGCCAGGGCCTTCCAATGTGCACAGCAACCCCAGCCTGGCCCCAGCCTGACCCCAGCGTCACGTATGAGGGGTACACTCTGACGTCTACTGAATGCACCTTGTAGCAAATTTCAGACCAAGGAATGAAGATAAAAAGAGTTAAAATTAGTGAAAAAGAAAAAGAGCCACATGCTCTGTCTCGCCACATCACTTGGGCACCGAGTACTGTTACGCTGCAGTGTCCACCACTGAGCGGGTTTAAGATAAATGAACATGCTTAACAAATGCCTTACGGCTTTAGAAATTAACGCACAGAACACAGCCCAATGAATGCGTTGTGAAAACAACCGATCAGTTTTAGAGCCCTTTGCTTCTGCAGATCACGGGCAAGCACCCAAGTCCTCAGAGTGTGAGCATGCAGGCCACTGAGTCATGTAAGCAAATGCAAAAGCACGAAAAGTGTGCAGATTTAAACACGTGTGAGAATGAGCCCCGAACCAGAGGCCACATGAGACTTAATCAGACAGAGCAGGAAAGGCAGATTCTGCCTCTGAAGTGGCTCAGAAAGCAGGAGCTCGGGCTGTTATAAAATCAGAAAACCCACAGGCTGCAGCGGGGGCCAAGTGAGCCTGAAATCTGCATGGAAAGGACCCACCGGCCTGCTGCCCAGCGTGTTCACCACAGCAGCTGCCGCTTGCGGTTTGAGCGCCTGGGTTCCTCAGAGGGAGGCTGATGCCCAGGGAGGCTCAGGGCCCGCCGGCCGGGCGGGGACAGTGCGCAGACGGGAGCTGCGTCCCTTCACTCCAACATACGGTCGGCAGACGGAGCGGGGCCGGGCCCAGAGCACGCGCCGCTCAGCAGAGGACTGTCAGCCGCACGTGAAAAAGACGGAACACTCCACTGCTGGGGTCTGGTGTGGATTTCTCCAACGTGCTGAGAGTTCGCAGTAGGACCCCCCAGTCTTCTCGGCTGGAATTCTCTCCACCTTTCGGTTTGTTGGCAGGAGGAGGAGAGAAGGCAGCAGGAGGTCAGAGTTCTGAGATTTCTCAAGCATTCTCTCTACCCCCCTCTTAAAGCAGCAACAAGGCTTCCTGCCTGCCTCACAGAGAACCAGTGTGTCTGGAAGTATCTTCAGACAAAAAAATCACCGAAACTCCTTCAGCCTTCTCTTTTCCTACCAATGCAACATAGACATGTGACAGTGGAATCATTTCAGGTTGAAGAGAAACATAAACAGAGCCTGCTCCGGCGGCAAGGGCACTGTCTCGTCCCCAGAAAGGGACCCAGCGCTGCAGCAAGCTCACGTAACATGGAAGGAACAGCAGGGACAGATCAAAGCCACGAACGACCTTTGGGATCTGAGCGTGTAAACGGAGGGTGGAAGGATAATGTGTTAATGCCCACTCGTCGGCACACGTCCTGCGGTGAGTCCGCTGTGCCGGCGTCGTGGTCAGAGGGAGCGGCCATGCGCTGGGCGGCCAGCCTGCATGGTGACCCAGGCCCCGCATCCTTGTTCACGACATGAGGGGTTTCAACGATGCTATTCATTTCTAACCCCTTCCTCCCCCAGCTCTGGAAGGCCGGCCGTGCCCCAGTGAGCTGAAATGTGGGGATGCGCTTCCATCTGTGTCTAAGGCATTTCTGCACCCGGTGTACAAATATGCACCTGTGAAGAGACATGCTTCGCAGTCTGTCCGCCACAGGAAAGCACGTAAATGCTCACTAGTCTCTCCCTCAGGGCGCCTTCACTTCGGGGCCAGCACAGCTTTAGTCTCGCTGGAAAAGAAGGCCCAGCCCAGGGCAGCCTCGGCTCACGCACCCCCCTCACAGAGCTGTGTTCCGGCCGCTCCCACACGGAACAACGGGTGTTTCTGTTCATTTTATGAGGGAAGAGTTTTACGTGCCTTTCCACCTCCGTCTCTCCCGAGTGTGTCCTAAGCTGAGACAACGCCCCAGGAAGCAGGCTGATGTCCCGGGTCTACAGGACGCCCTGGGCGGTGGGGACCTGGCGAGCCGCAGGGAGGCCCAGCCCGATGGTGTGGGCCCCACCACTGCCTCCCCCGCGTGGCTGCCTCCACCTCAGTTTCCGCCCTGGCCACTCCCTGTCTCCAGTCTGCTCGCTCTCAGAATGGCTGACGTTATGACGGCTTTCTGCAAAGCCCCGAGTGGCAGCAGTGTCCCCTGGCACCAGATCACTGATGTGAGCTTTACCCAAAGCTCCCACGCTGCCCAGGGACCCTGGGCCTGTGGGGGCGGCCGGAGAAAGAGGCAGGCGAGAGCCACCTGATCTGCCTCAGGGACACCTCCTGGGATGACTCTGATCCTCTGGGCCTCCCTCCTCTGCTAACCGTCCCGCAGGGACTGTCCCAATGGCCTCGGCAGCAGTGCTGTGATGTGGGGCAGCCGCCGCCCCTGCCTGGTCAGGACTAGAGCCGGGCTCCCTGCCCAGCGATGCGTCCTAATCCCACGGCCGGGGGAGCCTGGTGGGAGCGTCTTCCGGGCCCTGGCGAGCAACCCCAGGAGTGCAGGAGGCAGATGCCCACCGGCTGCCCCTGCCCAGCAGGGATGGGTGTTCTTCCTGCCCAGGTGGACGCTCCGGGCCCATCCCCCAGGCTCCTCAGAGGGACACAGCAGTGGCCTCCTCCTGCCCTGCTTCCCTCGCCTGTCCTCCCGGCTGCTCCCTGGGACCACGTCCTAAGTAAACTTCCTGCATGTAGCCTTAGTCTCGGCCTGCTCTGGGGGAGACCCAAGCTACGGCAGCAGGAGAGTCAGGGAGATGAAAAGAGAGAGGTGGCCGTTTGCATTAGCGAACTGCTGTGACACGTCGATGCATGCGTGCCCTCCCAGTGCTCGCTGCACTTTATTGCCCTGGACTTACAACCACCTACACGGCATTGTGCGCCAGAGCTCTATCTGGGGCAGCACGGAGCAGAGATTTGGGTCAACATGTACCATCTGCAGCTTAGGAGCCCCCTAAAGGCCTCGCCGGTGTAGCCCCGGCAGGTTTGATTCCTGCTCAGGGTGCATACCCGGGTCGTGGGTTTGATCCCCGGTCAGGGCGCGTATGAGAAGGCAACTGACCCATGTTCCTCCCTCTCCTAGCAATTTAGAAAAGTTCTCCGGAGAGCATAAAAAATGAAATAAAAGCCTCACGAGTATGACACGTGCCACATGACATGCCCACGTTTCCACGCGGTTCCCGCAGCAGCCCCTTCAAGCTCGCACGTATCGCAAACAGCTGCAAAGGGCGGAAAGCAGCAGGAGATGGCCAGAGCATTTTTGGGGGGAAAATGCATTTTCCCTTAGGTTTTGGGATGACGGTACCGGACACACACAGAGGCACAGACACACGGGAGTGCATGTGGCACGTCCCCCAGTGAAAACACAAAAAGGAGCACGAGTCACACTCTCACTCTGCGACGAAAGCAAAGACGTACACAGGACCCGACGGAGCAGACACACTGGCACACTCCAAGTGTGTAAAATTTTGTCCGCCACAGGAGGGCCGGACTAGTAACTTCAGTACACCCCCAGTGGGTGCCCTCTATGCCCTATCATGTCCTTAAGTTTACAGCCACCAAGTGGCCTTCTGGTCTCTTCATGCCAGTGGCTGCGGGGAAGGGGTATCTGGAGACAGTGTCGGGGAGACGGCCGCTCGCATTGCTCCCAGGACGCAGTGGGAAAACGGGTTGAAGCAAAGTAGTTCTAGGAGGTGCTGGGAAGAAGAGCCACATGGTGGGGTCCAGGCAGGTGGGGGGTGGGAGGGGCCTGTTGTGAACCACCTGGCAGGGCCACACTGGTCTCGGTTTCCGGTCACGTCCCACAGAGCCTTACGCTGGATGTGGACAGCAAACGCTGAGTCGATGGGAGGCAAGTGGCTTTGATATGTGCTTTTCTAGGTTACCCAAATTCAAGTGCAGTATCACTGCAGAGAGGAAACAGGGATGAACTCACTGCCCAGCACCAGCCTCCTGCAAGAGCGAAGGAGGGCGAAGGATGCCAGGGGCAGGGGCCCTGCTGCTCCCCTTCCATCTCAGCAGCTCTCAGCAGCGACTGCTGAGGGCGCATCTACTCAGGTGGTGCCCGCGCGGAAAAAAGGAAACTTCCTGGTGGGGGGGGAGAGCCGAGCCCTGCCACTTTTCTGTCTGAAGACCTTGGGACAGGGAACCGAGAACATTAGGTCAAAAGCCTTCCAAACAGAATATTCCTGGATTTAATCATCTTGCATTCAAGTTTTCCAACGAAGTATAAGAGCAAATGTTTCACTTGTTGCCAGAATGTATCTGTGGAATGGTTACAGAATTTCGGCATCCCAAGCAAACAAGAACAGAAACCTATGGTACTTGGAGACTTAAAAATAAATGAGACAGAAACAAGGATTTTGGCGTCACAACATAACCCGCAGGGCAGTGGGTATCTGAGGGGGTGTGCGCTGGGCTAGGGCACAGTCTCAGAAAGGGGAGAGGGTTCCCACAGAGGAGACATGACCAAGACCACAGGGGTGAGGCAGCCTCAGGGTCCAGGTGCAGCCAGGGGCGGGGCTGCGGAGTGCAGATCTGGGCGGGGTGCTGCCAGGCTGGGGGCCTGCTTCTGTCCTGCAGGCTAAGGTGCAGGGCAGGCCTATGAGCTGCCGAGAGATTGAGATTGGGCAGAGCCCTTACCTCCCCGGGAGGGGTGGGGGTTGGGGGGGAGCGGTGGGAAAGCAGGGAGGGGCCGCGGGAGAGTCCAGAAGAGAAAGGAGGGCAGACGTTGGGTGGGAAGAAGGAATCCGGTCAGGAGGGATCACTGGGGTAGGAAAAAAACCATCCTGATGTAAAACGCTCCTTTACAGGAGAGTAAAATGTGTCCAATGAAACCTCAAGTTAGTTATTAATTTGCTAGGGAAGTCAGGTCGGTCAGGTGAGCAAAAACTAATTAATTAAAAGGCACTAGGACATGAAGATTTACTGAAGTGGGAATGACCTCTCAACCTGAGTCCCTATGCTTGGTAAGGGTCTATATACTTTGGATCAGCATCCAATCTCCAAGTTGGGGACTGTTTTTGTAAACTATCTATGTTTCCCTTTTCCCAGACAAATTCAAGATTACTCTCCTTTCGGTAGAAACAATAATGACGAGAATCTCGGTGAGAAGGAAGAGAGCGAGGCAGGTGTTTTACCGGGTGACCAGTCAATCTCCCACAGCTGCCTCACAGGCAGACTCATTTCCCTGCCAGACTTGGCCACTCCAAAGGGAAGGGGGTCAGGGGAAGCGTGAGGACGTATCTCACATTTAAGAAACCTGTGTCGATGTTGCGTTGAGATTTTTTATTCTGGTTGCTAGAGCTTTGACGTGTTGCCCATTTTGAAGGCATGTTTGAGGCGCAACTATTCTTTTTCGCGAACGAAACAGCAGTCGCCCCCATGCGTCTGCTGCTCTGGGACCACTCGCTCGCGCAGGAGCCAGGAGCGCCAGCCCAAGGGCCCACTCTCGGAGCGCTCGCTAAGGAGCGGACAAAATGAACGTCCACCCAGTCCGTTTGCACTTCCCCGGGGACCCTGTCAGAGGCACCTGGACCCACAGACCAGCGCCTCTGCCCAGGCACGGTCCCACAGGACACCGGCCCAAGCACTGCCATATGGCGCGCACACGCCGCCACCCCTGCGTGCCCGGAACTAGCCGCGCCCCTCCCTCCGGAGGCTCAGTGCCAATGCCAGGGTGGGAACCCTGCCTGCTGGATGCCCGGGTAGGAGGGAGGTCTCCGCCGCCTCGGCCACCTCTTGTTCCTATCAAGACTTCCTTGCACTAAGCGGAATTTCATTGGGCAGATTCCTCTACTTCTGGGTTTCGGCCATAGATGACAAAAACCAGATACTGAATGGAAAGATATGAAACAGAAAAGAACTCCTGGGCCTGGGCCAAGCCTGGGAGACGCCCAGGTGTGCTTCCACACGGGTCGGCAGGCCTCGCAGGTGGGTTTGGTGGCAAACCATGGGCTGTGTGGGGACTGAGGACAAGGCCCCGCCTGAGGGGCCCTTCCCGTGGGAACATTCGGCCCACACCCCATCATGGCCGTCCACGGTCTTCCTCTCCAAAAGCGACTGCCAGTTTTTGGAGGGAAAACAGATTCTTTGGTCAGGAACCTCCCAGGAGACAGGATCTGCGTGAGTAATCCTCGAGTCCGGGCTTTCTGTTTGTAAGAACGACCCCTCCCTTCCTTACTGCCTGGTAGGTGGTCTGTCTGGGTTTAAGGCGCTGCTGTCCTGGGACACTCACTCATGCCAACTTGGGGATGTGTCACTTGGGCTGTGGACAGGCTGGAGAAGGGCAGAGCGGCCTGTGGGCAAAGGGCCAGCCTGCTCCCGCCCCTGCCCCCCCCCCCCCCCCCCCCCCCCCCCCCCCCCCGGCACACCAGGCACCCAGAGTCCTGGCAGCCGAGACACTGTAAGTGGCCCCCAAACCTGAACTCCAGCCACAGTGGCTGTCACAGGGCCTTCTGGTCCTCTCTGCTCTGGAAGCACCTTCAACTTGCCCACTTCTACAGACCTTAATTTAACCTCAGGCTTCAAGTGTGAGGCCAGGAATCTTTTTAGGAATAGACACAAAATGCCTCCTACTTGATGCTTCTGTTTCAGTTCCACTTTCTCCCAAGACTTTGATCAGTTAGCAGACGGGTCATGCGTATCATGTTGAACTTCACGTCGTTCTGTTGTGCAGACTGTATGTACAGACCACACACATGCACACCACATGTATGGCACACCCCCCACATGGATACACACATCTGTAATTTGCTTCAGTGTAGAGGAACCCCACACGCACACACTTTGCCATCCCAAAAAGCTGAAAAGTAGTGACTTAAGAAGCACTTTGCATTCTGTCATTTCCAAGCTCAGGAAAAGTTACGGCAATAAGACCGAGAACTTTTATTTTTATGTATCGGGCCTTTTGTGTCTTTTAAGGTTCCTAAGTCTAATTTTACACTGGAGCATGACTTCAAAATGGCAAATTATAAACAGCCCTGTCATGTGTCTGGATGTTTGTAAATCCATCTGACCCAGCCGCTCTAGACCGGGGGCTGGGGAGGGGTTGCAGAATGCACCCTCCCCTCTAATCATACACCTCCGAGCGGCAGCAGAGAGAGTAGTTTTTATTTGCTCTTAAGTACTGAGGTCGACACGATAACGGCTTTGATTTATAATCATTTGTAAATTATCACTTCGGAGTACAGCCTTAAACCATCTGTAATAGCTCCAAACTTCCCAGAATAAGTCTTTCTAAATATTATTTTTGCTCGGTGTTAAGAGTAACTAAGATAACTTCTCTGGATGACTTATACAGCTTTAACTTTAACCTCAAAAATTCCGTTATTCCCATGGTGGTGAATGAGAGCGGGGAGTGGGGGGAGCGAGGGGGGAAATCACAAACTTCTTTATCTAAGTTCTTTTCGATGGGGCACTGAAACCATAGAAGTCACGATCTTTAAAAGGCAGGGGAAGGGAAGACGGAAGGAATTTCCGTCTTTCGGAGAGAACCCCACCCCTAACGAGCCTGCACCGCCGCCCCCGCCGGCCGGCGGAGGGTTAACGGACGCGGCCGAAGTCCGCAGAGAGCTCGCGGGCTGCCCCGGGAGAGGACGTGACTCTCCCTACCCGCCTGCGCTGCTCTGATTCTCACGGAGGAGGAGGAGGCGGCGGAGGAGGAGGAGCAAGAGGAGCAAAGGCCTCCACCACCAGACTGGACGTCGAAGCCTGGGAGCTCCAGCAGGTGTCGGGCTTCCTGCCCAGCAGCCACGGGAGAACCCTGGGGGGCCCAGGCCATGTCCCTGCCCCGGCGCGGGGAGATGGGAAACGCGTGGGCGTGGGGGCAGAGCCCGTGGCCAGCGAGCCCCGGAGCAGGATGCTAAGGCCCGCACCCCACCCAACACACAGTGTGTGCGCAAAGCGCGCCGACACCGACGGCCCTGGGCGGAGGGCGAAGAGCCCCCGCCGTCACCCCAGCCTTGTGGGGCATGAGGGTGGAGGGGCACCCGGCCCACGGGGCAGGGGTCCGCCCGCTGCCGGCGCTGTAGAGGGCTCTCTCTGCCATTTAAAGAGCGGCCCTACAAGTTTTGTGAGCGATTGCTCATCACTCGGTTTAACAAAAGATATTTAAGTTGTAACTACGTGATAAATAAAAATAGGGTTTCTGCCTTCATCTTACATTTTAGACCAGTGAATGGAACTGCGGCTCCCATCACTGGATCATTACAAAAAACGAAGAAATAAAATCGAATTTTAAGTTAACCTATGCATACAAGACGACTTTAGAACCACAGCCTCGCGAGCCCCGGCCGGAGACGCACTGCGTTGCAGGCTTCACCCCTGGTGGGGGCGCCACCGGGGGGCAACCAATAGATGTTCCTCTTTCTCCTCGATGTCCCCCTCGCTCTCCCTCCCTTTCTCTCTAAAGTCAGTAACTATATTCTTGGGTGAAGATAAAAAATACATAGCTTCATTGTATGGAGGCAGCCCTGTGTCCACCAACCCCCGAGCAGATAAAAATGTGGAAGAGTACACGCAGTAACAGGACTGGACCCGCGCCGTTTGCAACAGCGCAGACGGACCTCTGGGGCACCTTGCTGAGTCAGCGAGTCAGGGAGAGACAAACACCACGTGACTTCACGGATACGAGTGAGAAAATGAACAAACACTCGAAGCAGAAACAGAGTCTCGGATACGAAGGACAGGCGGATGGTCACCAGGAAGGGGGCGCTAGAGGGCGGGGCGGAAAGGGGCGGGGCCTAGCAGCACAGACTGGAAGTTACGTGCAGACTCGGCCCGGGCCGTGCGGTCAGGCACAGGGAACGCAGTCAGTGATGCTGTGATAGCTGAGGGTCTCAGGTGGGCACTGGACTTACTGGGGGACCCTCTGTGATTATAGAACTGTCTGACTGCTCTGCTGTGCATGGAAACTAACAGAAAATAATACTGAATGGCAACTGCCATTGAAAAACAACATAGCTTAGTTAATCCTTTAAACAGCCCCTGATCAATTTTATTCATGAGGACCCTGGAGTCCCACAAAGGTAAGCAACTCCCCTGGGGTCAAAGGCTGGAAAGTAGGGAGCAGGGCCTGCAGCCCGCTTGCCCCTCCCAACCCGCCGCCCTGCGTGTACAGTAAGTCACATAATCTGATGGCCAGTGAGATGGCACCCAGACCCGCCGAGTGAAGTCGGCTGCTCCGCTCTCGTGCTCATGTGACCGGGAGCCGGCCTGCCCGTGGGCCCCGGTGCCTCGGGCGAGAGGAACATGTCCTGACCGGTGCGTGAGGTGATGGATGTGCTGGTGTGGGGTTGGAACAGACACTCGAGCTGACGAACTCCTGACAAAGCACACACAGGAGGGAAATGTGACTACGTCTCCTGTGTGCTGAACTCAGGAAGAGGGCAGGGGTCGGGTTGGGGGGGCTGCCAAATGTGGAGCTGAGGGGTGAGCCTCACAGTTACGGGGCGAGGCCCAAGGTGTGCCTGTCCCTGAGCATGGTCTTCTGAACCCCACACTTTGAGAATTAAGTCTAGACGGCGGTAGAAACAGGGAAGCTTCTTAGAAGCAAATTCTTATTCCCTGCAGAACGGGCAGAGCGACAGCTGGGCAGGAGGGAGGTAACGGGACAGCCCCGCTGCTCGACCACCCGCCTCGAGAGGTGGCCGCATGCCCTCCCCGCCTGCCTCAGTGCGGAGGCCTAGTTTGTCTGCTACACCTAAGGTTGCAAGGCTGCCGGGTTTTGAGTTAAATAAAATCACGCTGTCTTTTATTTCTAGTAATTAAAAAAAAAAAAGCAAACTTTCACACTTAGAGCAAGTCCCAGGTCACCCCAGATGGGCTGGCGGCAGGGAACGGACTTGGGAGGGAGATTCCCGAGTCCGACTCACGACCGCCGCTTGGCGCTGTGTGTCGCAGCTGGAGAGCTACATCCAGGACAGCATGAAGAAGGAGATGGTGGAGATGCAGCAGAATGCGGTGCAGAACCAGACCGCGGCAATGATCGAGATCGGGACGAACCTGCTGAACCACACCGCAGAGCAGACGCGGAAGCTCACGGACGTGGAGGCGCAGGTAAGTCACGGGACAGAAGACCCGCTGTGGTCCGGCCAGGGCCGTGCTAGCCCGGATTCGTGTGGCAGGTTCCTAGACAAAGACATTGGAGAGGAAAGAGGGGTCGGGCTTAGCTGGAAAAAGGGCAAATGAATAAGAACTTAAGGCCTTGTGACTCCCGGTAATCAGTAAATACGTTTGCATTGTTAGTGCTGAGGTTACATTTATTCTACTACGGACATGCAAGCCATTTGCATAGTCTTCCCACCGTGACTACAAGTTAAACGCTCGCCTGCCTCACTGCTGTTTTCTGGACTCTGGATTCATTCTTCTCATTTCGAAGGTCACTTCCTGACACGCTGAGAAATGACAATCCCCGAAGCAGCGGGCTAGAAACTGTCCTTCAACTCACCTCTTCAGTTAAGATAAAACCCAGATCTTGGAGAACTGGTGAAGCAAGGAGTGGAGTGAGTTTACACAGTCCGTGGTGGCAGTTCACACAGCTGGTCCTATGAGTCGTTACACTCACTGAGGGACTTGAGGGAGGAACAGGTGGACACCGTGGCAGGAAGCAGCATGCTGCACAGAGTGCCCAGCTCGTGGCCGAGCACGGGACGCTCCAGTGGCACCCGTGCCCCCTGGGCTGGAGGGCCACCTGGGCGAGGCCCCAGCTATGCTGCCAGTGAGGGCCAGGCCACACCGCTGCCGGCAAAGTTCCCTCTTAGCTTTAAGGTTCTGTGAGCCAATGGTCGAAAAGGCCACGAAATAGGAAAATATAAAAGAGTAACTGCAGAACACCAAGACAAGGCTCGTGGAGTCCTGCTGAATGACACGTCCGTGACTAAGAGCCCGGGGCCAGGGGGTGGGGGGGCAGGGAGGTGCTCCTCGTGCAAGCGCCCCCCCTCCCGGGGGTGCCTCGTCCCAGCTTCCTCCCGGGCCTGTGAGGCCAGTGCCGTCCTGCTCAGCGCTGTACGTGGGGCTCGCACAGAGAGCAGTAGTTCTGGCCATGAACGGTCCCATGGCACAGGGTTCCGGCTCGCGAGTTCAGCTAAGAGCACCAAGGAGCACCAGACATCCGCCAGGAGCAGAGAGAAATTGCGCCCCTTCCAGCTGTGCCAAGACCATGTCCAGTGGGGACAGGCGTTCCTCTGTCGCCCTGAGAGTCGCTGCACGAGGTAGAGAAGACAGCAGCGAGGTGGTGGAAGCTAACAATGTTTTCATCTGAGGGCAGAGTAAAAAGTTACTTGCTTACCAGATCTTTCCACACTATTAGAGCAGTTTAGGAAAAATATTAATATTTTACATGATGGATTATAAAGAGGTAATCCAAAGGGGTAATAAAAACTAATCCAAAGAGGTAATATAAGCCAAGAGTGAAAATATATAAACATTTAAAAGTGAAAGTATCAATATACCCATAGTCAATTATGAAGATGAACCAGGAATGATTAAGTCACACTCGCCACCTTCTGAGAGTGAAAGTGGCGGAGTCAGAAAGCCCATTCCCGGCATGTTCAGGTGGCAGTAATCGAGGGTGCGGGAGCTAGGATCGAGCCTCCTCTGCATCCTATCTGGGTCAGACTGGCCGGCTTTCGTGAGCTGTTTTCAGTTGGGTGCATGAGTTTTAAAAACCCCATGAAACCGCACACCCTGCGGTCCAGGACAACAGGCGCACTGGGGGATGCTGGAGAGAAGCAGCCCGCAGCGAATGAGGACGTGGACCAAGCCTGGAGGTCAGCACCACGCTGCGGAGCCCCCCACGCCCCACCCCGGACTCAGCATTTGCAGGGCGGTTGCTGTGTGAAATCGGCTTAGTGCGAACATGACATTTCTGCATGAAGCAAGATTCTGCGAGCCTCTCAGAGACTGCCCCTCTGGATGGTGAGGGATGGCTGGGAACACAGACGGCCCCCCGTGGTGGAGGCCTCCAAGTGCGGGTCAGCACTGTGGGGGCTGTGCCATGGGGACCCACAGGCCCCCCTGCCCCTCCCGGCCCACACTCCCGTCAGAGCCGTTCTGAGTTAGAGGAGAGATGGGACCAGCCTGTCAGCAACAAGTGGCCCAGCGCATGGGGGCCCGGCGATGGAGGCTGAGCATCCCGGGTGTCACGGGAAGCCCGCCCCCCTGGTGGCCAGTGCCGTGACTCCCTCATGGAGGAGTGCCCTGGTGTGAGCGCATCCCGCCGTGGCTCTGCACCAGACGGTCCCTAGCCCGCGCAGCGGGGCCGGGCCAGCCCTTTGGGGAGCAAACAATGCTTCTTGCAAGGACCCTGTTCCTGGGCGACAACCCGGCCTGCACTTCCACGCAACTTCACATCCTGAGAAACCAGCACCCGGAGGATGTGAGGAAAGGCTTCTTCCTGCTCAAGGGCCCAGGACACGGGAACTTTGCTGGTAATGAGAAACACGCCACAGCGAGAGCGTTGGGTAGATGCGTGACGCCTCAGTCACGTTTTCCTATGACTGAGAGAACTTAATGGAAAGGAATTCTATCTAACTTTAACAATGGTAAATAGGAATTTTGTTTTGTTGCATTTAGGTATTAAATCAGACGACAAGACTCGAACTTCAGCTTCTGGAACATTCCCTCTCTACAAACAAATTGGAAAAACAGATTTTGGATCAGACCAGTGAAATAAACAAATTGCAAGATAAGAACAGGTAATAAAAGTACAGAACAATTTATAATCCCGAATTGCATACTTTCTGGATACACGAGACTATTTCGTGTGACCGTTAATTATATGCACTCTTCCAAAATGCTGAATTTCTTTGTGTAAAACGTCACAGGGGTCGGCGGCTCTGGGGGCGGCGGTGAGGGTGTGGAGGAGAACCCTGAAACGGTGTGCAGGGGGCTGGCACTGTCCCCAATGTCCCCAACGCCGTGCTCCATCCATGGGCCCTTGAAGGCCCTCCCACTGCAACCCTCTGCACTCCACCTGGGGGGTGGGGGGGATGGAAAGACAAAAGGCGCTGCTGCTGGTGTTGGGGGGAGAGAGGGACCTGACCTGGGCGTTTTCCTGTTAACATCACCAAGTTTCTTTGCCTCTGGAAAACTAGTATTTTTTTCCCCCAATGGAAACCAATCTACAGCTGGAAAACTACCGGTATATTGTAAACCAAGGCACGTTTCATAACGTGGTATTTACTCTTAAAACATATTGATAAAGTAAAGCCAAAAGTTATGATTAAATATGATTATATTGGTACTTAAATATAGAAAAATGCCAAATAAAAACAATACAGAAACAGAAATCATGGGTGATCAGTGGGGATTGATTCCCAAGCTTCTTCCAGTGGGAGGCTTATGAGGATAATTGCATTCACACTCCTGGGCGCTGTTTTCTTGTTTCTGATCAAAATGTCCAGGTGGCAGGGAGTGCGGTCAGACGACAGCACACTTCCCACTTCACAATGAAATAGTTTCAGTCAATTACTTCTCTGTTCCGAACCAAAAACGACGCTACACTGATTGTCTTATTGCCATTCTTTCCTGTTAATCAAGAGCTAAGCTGAAACGCTGCTTGCTGTTCTTTGGGCAGCAAGCTTAACTCACTGACTTAGAATTTGAAAAAGCAAGTCCATTTTTACTCCAAATGTATTTCTTGACGTTTCGAGTTTTCTCTCTGCAAAGGGGCAAACAGACGTTCGAGGCGCACCGCGGGGCCTCACCAGCCCCTCTCACATGGTTTTGCTGATGGGTCTCTGGTGACCACCCACTCAGCGCAGCCCCTGGGCACGTGCGGGGGTGGGCGGCCGCTCTGGCCCCTGCCAGTCGCGCCCCTGAGGCCGTGTCCGCTTTGCTGAATGCACCCTCGTACCGCACACTGTTTCCTCCTCCTGCTTTAATTGGCTGTGCCACTACGCCAGAGTGCTCGCTGAAGGACTTGCGCCAGGCCACCCAAACATCACCCTGTAAAGATCTGTCAATCAGGCGGCCCCTGGCCTAGGGAACTGGCCACCTCCTCCCGAGTTCAGACACGCTGCCTCGCACTCGCACTCCTGCCAGCACGCTCTGCGTACACAGCCAGCTCACACTGCTTCACAACGCAGCGTCCACCCCGCTCCCGGTCCCCCGACTCCCGTTCCTCAACTCGGTGCACTTCCTTGTGCGGAGCTCCGCCCCGTGGATGCAGGCCTCCCAGCCACTCTGAGGCCGGCTGGGTTTCCAGTTACCCGTGCTTCTGTGATCCTTCCACCTTTTCCATGTAAATGCTTCACACTTTCCCCAATTTAATCATCTGCATTGACTAATAATGTACTTCTCCAATAACGCTAATCCAGTTTTGCATGAAATAAAATTAAACATCCCCTTTCCTCCGTAAAGCCACCTCGTCAAACATACCTAACAAACTAGAATTTCCAGTGACTTGTCACCGCTCACGGCCTGGTCGGCAAACGTCTGCCAGGAGGCTGGGCTCGCACGCAGCGCCGACCGATGGCAAACCCCAGGCCTACCAACTCCCACCCCGCCGGAACAGCAGCCTTGCCAGCGGCTGCAGAATCACATTCTCTTTGTCATAACCACGAAATGACAGCAGTGAGGTTTTCCCCCACCAACAACTGTAAATAAGTAAAACTAAGGAAATGTGCTGGGGACTGCACACCTCTCAGTAAGCGTGGTGCGCCCTGTTTTCAGGTGCCTTCAACTTTGGCTAAACTAAGCTTTCATTTGCAAGACTGTCATCACAAAATATGTGATGGACTGAATTAACAGCCGTCTTATCATTTAAATTATCTTCAACAATCCCCCGAAAGTGCAACTGCTTCCTTTGTGGAGCAGCTTCCAATGACGTCTCAGTGTTTCCTAGGGTCCACATTTCTCTGAAAGCTGCCACACTTTCAGGTTCCCCTGCCGAAGTGGCAACTATGGGTTTTCACCTTCTCAGTCTTCTTTCCCTTCTAAAAATAATTAATTGAGGGGCTACCTGTACCAGTTCAATTAAGTGGTGATTTTTGCCATCGTGATTATTGCTATCGGAAAGCGCTACCCCGGCAATAAAAACTCATAAAATCAACATTAATCAGTCTGGATATTCCTGCTGAAATGGGATATTTCCCTACATGTCCCAGCTGACCCTGAATTATGTTCATACAAAATTATGCTGTACCTAAGTCCCACTTTTATGGTCAAACTGATAGTCTTGTATCAGAAAATCAAATAAAATGCTAACAAGCAATGCTTCCGGCAGGGCAAGCCTTCCCCAGGCTGCCCCGCCCTTTCTCCTGGCACCTCATACTGGGCACTGTGCTCTGTACCACAACATACCAAGTTCATGCTGTGAAATCACATGCTATTCTCATGTTTCACCCCACTTACACTTGACCTTGGAACAACGTGGGGTTAGAGACACCAGACCCCCGTGCAGTCGAAAATCCCCATGTAATGTTTGACTCCCCCGAAACTTAACAACCCTCTGAGCCCACGAGGGATCAGTTCCAGGAGCCCATGCCCCACCAGGTACCGAAATCTGCGGATACCAGTGCCGTATGTAAGATGACGTGTCAATGAACACAGCCAGCCTCTGCACCCTCACTCGAACCCAGACAGGAAACGGTGCAAGTCTTCACTGAAAAAAAAAATCCACATCTAGGTGGACCCACAGCTCAAATCCGTGTCCTTCAAGGGCCAACTGTATGTGATTTCTTTGCATTAAAAATTGCCGACTGCAACTCACTGAACTGGTTTCATGACCAGTAACGGGTCCCAATATGTTTTGCAAACCGTTGCTCTGGAGCGTGATCCGAGGCTCCTTGGAGCTGCACACGCGTGGCCTGTGCCTCTGTGGGCACCATGTGGCGGTCCTGTCGAAGTCTGCCTGGTCCGGTGGGCCTGGCCTGGGCTTAACTCGTATTTAAGATGGACTCTCTTTGGCCAGGATGCGACTGCCCGCTGCAGCTGCACGGTTTGCAAACCACAGTATGCAAACCTGCACAGTTTGGGGAGAAGTAAACTGAAGTTTCCTGAAGACACACCCATCCGCTGCAGGAGGGTTTCCAAAGCGCAGTGCCTGCTCGCTGAAGGTCCTGGCGGTGACCTTGGGCAGGACACCGGCGCTCTGTGCACATATTTTCAGGTCCCCTTCTCCTGCTGGCGTACATCACCTCGGTTTTTAAATTAGTGAATGTGACACACAAGTCGACCGTTAGCTGATATCCAGAAAAATATTCAGAAATGATGATGGCAGAAATGGTGGAACTGATGCCAGTCGGTGCAGCCGGCTGCCTCTTGGTCACTGATTAGTCACTGATTAGTCACGGACGTGGCTCCTTCAAGCAGCCTGGTCGTCCTGACTCACAGTGACCGATGGGCTGGGGCAGGTCAGAGAGCTGTCCCTGAGTGTCTAACAGTAATTGCTAATGCTGGTTCAAACTATGACCGAGACTGCCTGGGCGCTAGGAGGCGGGTGAGCTGTTTCCAAGGCCTTGGTCTTGACCATGATTTCCCCTCACCAGCTTCCTGGAAAAGAAAGTGCTGGACATGGAGGACAAGCACGTCGTCCAGCTGCAGTCCATCAGGGAGGAGAAGGAGCAGCTGCAGGTGCTGGTGTCCAGGCAGAACTCCATCATCGAGGAGCTGGAGAAGCAGCTGGTGACGGCGACGGTCAACAACTCGGCCCTGCAGAAGCAGCAGCACGACCTGATGGAGACGGTGCACGGCCTGCTGACCATGATGGCCACGCCCGGCTGTGAGTGACACTCGCCTGCTCCTTAAGCTTTCATACCGCCTTAAACTCTGTTCCATCGAAAGTCTCGAAGTCCTGAAAATTCCTCATCTTTCAGGAAAAGGCACTGTTTTTCTTACCTATTGGCTATGAAAGCTTGACAGGGTCTCAATACCGAACCAATGAAAAAGGAGAAAGTGGAAGGAAGGGGGGATATATTTACACAGATGGGTTATTATGAAGCAAAACACCCCAGACACAGTTTTCATGGGCATCAAACCTTGAGTCAGTTACGTCATTCGCTAGACAAGGGGCCAAGCAAGTTAGTAACGTATGAAGCAGGGAAGCAATAGTGGACCCACTCGATTTTGTTTGAATGACCTGATGCTCACGGTACCCGGCAGGCAGCCGCTCCCGCCTCCGGTGCGTCCTGGCGTGCACTCTGCCCTCCGCGGTGCCCTCGCCTTCCACTCCTCTTACGCTGGAGGGACCAGGCCTGCCTCTCTAGTTGCTCCTTAGAGGTGTAATGTCCAACTGTTGTGGCACTTTTAAGTTCTTTCTTCATCAAATTGGGTCTAGTTTTTACTATGGTTTATCTCATAATGGCCTTTCATCTTGGACTCTTTGACACAGATACACTTCCCATAAGAATCTCATTGAGATACTCGTCGTTCCTTAAGAAACGTGTTCTCACGCTTTCCCCGAGTCATGCAGCTACTCCAGCTTCAACAGAAACCCGCAAACAGGGTTCCTGCCCACCAGGGAAGCAACCGTACAAGCAGCAGCCTGTCCTGATGCTGCTGAGCAGTGGGCTTCCCACTGGGCCGCCCGCCTGCAACCTGTGCCCTCCAACTAGAGTCTCAAAGTCTTACAACTTAGAAAAAGTGTCCTTTTTAAACTTCCATAGAAAAAGAACAGTGATCTGACATTGTCTGGCGGGACTGAGATAGCGCAAGGTGTTGCCTATGAGGAGCCACGGCCAAGAGAGCCCCGAGGCTCGGCCCCTGGCGGGAGAAGGGAGCCGAGAAAGGGCCGGGCAGGCTCCATCTGCCGGCCCCCCCTGCGGGGCCCACAGCAGCCGGGCCAGGCGCCCGTGCGCAGGGGCCTCTGCGATGCGACACAGGCAACCACCTGCCAGGGCGCGTGCATGCGTGCGTGCGTGTGCACACACTGTTTTTAATGTGATGAGACAGGACTGGGAAGCCTGACTGTTGAATCTGAGAGAATTTCACAGTCCTAGAATTTTCAGACTTAAATGAAGAATTTCGAAGGCGTAGATATATACATGTTAGGTTCCCCTTGAACACAAACTATTAAGGGGCAGTTGTTAAAAATCCAAAGAACTCTCAACGTCTTCAGACAAGAGTCTAAAGGGCTGTACACAGACTCGGCCTCGGGTGTGTGAGAGCAGGAGCGATGGGGTGCCGGCTGGGGCCATGCCAGGCGGCCACTGTGCGGGCAGCGCTGCGTGCGGTGTGTGCTGTTCTATTCCCCCGTGATAGCTTATCTGATTGTACTCCAGCCGGAAGGTTTTAACAAGTAGTAGTTCAGTATGGCTGGTGGTGAAGTGCTGCGTTCCATGTAGATGGAAAAGGAAGTGCGCGCCACTGGTAACAGTTGCTGCGAGTTCGAACAAAGCACGTGGGAAGAGCGACTTTTTTTGGAAAGGGTAAAAAACTGGCATAACCTTTTGACTTACTATAGGAATTCAAATGGAATAAAACTTCCCAAATGAGTGCACGTCGAAACCCTAACCTTTTATCTTTCCACGAACTCCACACAAATGCTTTTCTGTCTTCAAAAGCAGCTAAGAATGCCGCCGCGGCTCAGGAAAAACAGGCCGTCTTCAGAGACTGCGCGGAGGCGTTCAAGGCCGGCCGGACCACCAGCGGCGTCTACACGCTGACCTTCCCCAACTCCACAGAGGAGGTCAAGGTAAGGGTCTGCCTCGGGTCTCCCTGCGGGGCTGTGCTCCGATGGCATGGCCCGGATCCTCTCGCTGCACATGTGTGCAGGACCAGCTGGGCTCCAGGCTCCCCCGCCTCACCGCGGGGACACCTGCCGCGCGCTTGGCCTACAACACCTGCTTCCTCCAGCCCCATCACACACTCCTGGCCTTGGGCTCGGGCGTGCAAGCCACCAGCTGTCTCCCGTGAGGCGTGGGACTCTCTCGTGAAGATTAAATAAAATATCCTCCAGCACCCCTCCCTCTCCCCGAAATCACTCAGCTCGCAGCTCTGCGGGTTCCAGGAGCTGCCCGTCCTCTGGCGTGCAGGGGCAGGGCTCGCCCCTCTCCTCCCACCGCGCAGATACCAGAGGCGGGCACTCGGCAGCTCGGGTTTAATAAAACCGCACTGACTGCTGCGTCGGAGGCAGCCGAAGCGCTTGCGTGTGACAACCAGGCAGCCGCGTGTGGGCAGTCTGCGTCTCGCTGGGCACTGCAGGTTCACACGCCTGTGCTTGTGCACCATGTGTACAAACACCAATACAGTGGGCAAGGCCAGGAGGACTTAGTGCTACTGTGGAAACGGTGCCGACCTTGTGGACGTGCTGCCAGGGACCTGGGTCCGGGGACCACAGGAGCCTGCAGGCCACGGCTCCAGGACCACGGGGCTAGGCTGCTCTCTGCGGCCACTGTGGCCGCGGATGCACACACAGCAACAAGGGCAGAGCATTTTCTCCGCCAGGACGCACCCCACCTGTGACTGTGCGAAGGGACCTAAGGAACGGAGGCTGCATGGGGCAGCGGGTGTGCAGCCTCCCTGGGGGATGCCAGTGGCTCTGCCCTTAGTCTGGACTGCGCCAGGGGCAGTGTGCCTCAGAGGGGACAAAAACCGCTTCCTGGGGAATATTTCAGCATGGCCTTTCTTAGAGGTTCCACGAGCCAGAAGAACATTCCGAGAGAATCAGTTCTATAAATGCTGGGTGACTGCGCGTGGCGCACAGCTAACACCGTACTGCAGAAGCAGCTACATGCCGAACAGAAACACTTACAGCAAAGGCACTCGATACTGTATCAAAAATGGACATTTTGAAGACCCACGGAAGCGCTGTTTCTGATTCTGTGTTATCCAAAGTGCAGTGATAAATAAAACCCCTCCAAAAGTATCAGCATTAAGGGTTAAAGACCCTGGATCTGAAACAGTGACACAGACCTTGGTTACGAATTTAAAAGACAAATACTGTGTTAGTGAAGATAATACTTTCCAAAAAAACCTAATCCACTCATGTTGCTTTAAATCAACCTTGAAGATCAGTTAATGTCCCTAGGGCCCCAGAAGCGTGCATTAGGGGGAGGACAAGCCCCCAAATAGCCCGCTGCAGAGGATGGGAGCAGAATGGCTGCCCCTGATAGAAATGCCCCCTGATGCTGTGTTCGTGTCCTGCTTAGTCCAGCGCCCCCACCTGGTGCACGAGACCCGCCAGTGGCCCAGCAAAACGTCCTGCAGGGGGAGCAGCCGTGCAGGACTCAGGGATGGCGCGAGTCTGGTCACGGCTGGAAGCATTACGGCGCATTTCCTTTCCAACACCTGCAGGAATGAAAACTCAAACACACGGCAGAGAGCACCCATCTCTCACAGCTCAGTCTCCTCACTCTAAGTTAAGGGTCCAGATTAAGTTACCCGGGTTCCCCTCCAGACGGGAGATGTAATTCGCCATCTGACGCAGAGACAACAAGTCACCTGCGTTTGGGTGTGAATTCCGGCTCTGCCGGTCGGTGCCTCCGAGCGAGTCCTTTGCGCGGCATGAGTCCTGAGTTGCCTCATCTGTGATGTGACCTCACCGCCCCCCCAGCCCTAAAGAGCAGAGTCGAGGTCACAAGGGAGGCAAGGCCCCCAGGGTTGGGACTCGGCACCCACTCACCGCCCCTCCGTTGTTACCACGGTGACTGCCTGCCCGCAGGAAGAGAGGACCCCGTCACTGCGTGGCATGGGGCCCCTGCTGCCCTGACTCAGCCGACTCAAGAAGGGAGCGTTCAGCAGACTTGTGGGAGATCTTTTCCAAAAGGGCCCAAATAGTTCAACTTCATTTTTGAAGCCTCATTAGGTTTTTGTGCAAGACGGACACTGCAAGACGGTGTCTGCGGCCGTACTTGCGTGTGCCTGCTAGTTAGAGATGTCGTGGTCTCCTTCCCTAAGGTCACAGGGTGCCTGCCTCCTGGCGTTTCTCTTCCTGCTTGTGTTGCCTGTGTAATCCGCGTGGCCTCAGAGCTGAAGCTCGACCTTGAAATCAAGCCTGAGAGCGACAGCGAGCTCCCGGGGCCCTGCACAATGCACCGGCGTGCAGACCCTGAGTACAACTGCCCTGGGCTGCTGGCCCTGGCGGGGGGCCCTGGGACCCCCAGTGGAGTTTGGCTTTGCCCAGCCTGGCACCACCTGCTTCATCGTTTTCGCCCAGTGCCTCCTGGCTCTGTGGAAAACTCTTGCTCGAAGTTTCACGACCCAGTTAACCGGAACTCTACTTCAGAGTTCGTAAGCGCCGTTTTTCTCTTTTCTTCTTTCTAAGTCTGCACAGAGCCGTATTAAGCTAGCCCTCCAATGGTGGAGTCAGGGAGCTGTTCGGCCCTGAGTCAGTCGTTTGCGCACCTGCAGATGGTCTCAGCCCCTCCCCAAGCGCCCCAACTCTGCACTCTGAAGGGGGCCGGATGGCTCTCCGACTTAAACATCGCAACTTCAGGAGGCGATTCTGACATCCAAGGACCACCTGTCCTTGGAACGAGGAAAGGCACAGTAGGAACCACGCCAGGCCTGTGCCCCCAGCAGAGCACCACCTAGGGGTAGGGGGGTGAACGCCGCCGCACACGCACGCCTTCTCAGGTCACAGCAGCTCACTCAGCGAGCGCGCTGGGTGGAGGTTCTGGCAGACGCACTGATGGACATGCACGGGACTGACCGCGCTGTGGACCACGGGCAAAGGAGAGGAGGAGGGTCATCTGAGAACTGAGTGCAGCTCGGGACAGTGCCGAGGGCCTTCTGGCCTAGGAACGAAGGGTCGGGTTTACTTTTTGTCAGCAGGGTCAGGTAGAAAAAAGCGTTACACAAGTAGGAATGCAAGAGAGCTGCTTCAAATCCTATGTTCCACTTAACAGCCGAATGGCTGACCGTATCCATCTAACTAAACATGCTTGCTGCTCTCAAAAACGCAGAGTCACCCATCACCGCAGGCCGCTGCGGGTCAGATAAAATGTGCCACGAGCCTCGCACAGGGCGTGGCACTGAGCGTGAAGTGGCAACAACTTCCATCCACAGCAGTGCTCATGTGACGTGGGGTGGGGAGGGGTCACCTTAAACAGATCGGTGTTCTGGGTCTGATTCATCTGAAATTGGGAAAGCATCTTATCCTTAATAAAGGTAACTTTCCTTTTAATGGAAGGTGTTTCCAAACACGAGAATCATGGGGGAAGCGATCGGGGCCGAGCGGCCCTCGGGGGAGTGGGACTGGGTTCTCGCAGCATCTTCCACCCTGGCGTGGGGAGGCGGCAGGCCAGCTCTTCCAGTGCAGGGGCGGGTCCAGGCACCGCCCCCCCGCCCCCCCCCACCGGCCACCCACACGCCAGGGCTGTAACTCACAGGGCAGTTCCCATCTTGGCTTACTCTGCCCCAACGGTCGCCATGCTTACCAAAAAGACCGTGGCAAACAACAGAGGAAGTCAGGCTCTAATTGGTTTTGAACCTTAACTTGCATATGTACGACCTGGTGTGCAGTGGGGAAATGGATCTTCGCTTTCTGGAAACCGTTGTCGTTCTGCTCTAATCTCATTATTTAAAACTACTGATGCAATCTTGCTTTCAGGGGTTTTTGATTTCATAATGAACCTCCAGCTGAGTGGAAATTGAGCATGCATGCTCTTAGCCCAAGAAAGAATTCCGTGTTCTGAACCAGGTTGAAACCCACCCAGCTAGCTCAAAAGCAGAAATCAAAAGAGCTGGGAGGAGAAATGCCACGGGCAGTGGGCCGAGGGCTGGGACGCCCAAAGTGGGCTCTGTGAGTAGAGCTGCCAGGCCACACTCAGGTCGCAGCAGGGCCGTGGTCCCTCCAGTCCCTCCTGCTGCGGATGGGCTGAGACACCTGGTGTGTGTCCCACAGAGAGGGAGCCCCTGTAACAGGAGTCTGGGAAACCCTGCATAGCCAGAGGTCCCTCTTACATCACTCCTGCAGAGGTTGCCAACTCTCCTAAAGGGTTTCGGGGACACGCACACAAGTCGCCGACTTCCTGCGGGTGGCGGCCCATCTGCTGAGCGGGGGAACGGTGGACTCTGAGTCAGCTACTGGGAGGGTCTTTGGCCTGAAACAGGTGATGACAAGAAAGTCCTATTTTCACCACTCTGTTATATCACTGTTTATTTTCCATCATCGCTTTAGACTCATGGTTTTCAATTCATTTAAAATCCTGTTTCTTGGAAGACCACAAAGGTTCAGCCCAGAGAACCCTGTGAGCGCAAGTCTCGTTCATAGGTCTCTGCACTCCTCACGCTTCTCCCGTGTAGCACACAGACCACAGCCACTGAGCCCACACGCAGTGACTGTGCCCTTCTCGTTGGCAGGCTCACTGTGACATGGACACAGCCGGAGGGGGGTGGACAGTCATTCAGCGACGTGAAGACGGCAGTGTCGATTTTCAGAGAACTTGGAAGGAATACAAAGTGGTATGAACATTCATTGAACCGTCTGAAAATAATTTTTGTGTGTGAAAAGTAACGTTCAGGATCTTCAGAACCCTCACCACAAATTCAAAACCACCCATAAGTCATGACAGTGTTTTTAACTCGAGGGTTCTTTGTGACCGTGCGTCGGTCTCCCCTTTGAAGGACGGTCCTGCCGACGGAGCGCCAACCGCGTCTCCAGGGGAAGGCGCGGGAGCCCCGGGCGCGGCGGTTTTGGAGAGCCGACTGCTCGGTGGGGCGTCACATGCCTACAAACTCTGCTGTCTGGGCTCATGTGTCTGCGGGGGAGGGAGGGGGTTCCCAAGTCCTTCCAATTATTCTAACGCCAATCCCCTCCCAGGAAAAGGATAGTTAAAACTGACCTTTTCCAGATCAATCCACATCCTTACATGGAGGGCCCCCAATTCTCCCAGGACAGGGAAGAGTTTCTGCTGCGAGTTTGGTAGCACCCCATGCCTGACTGGTGACCACTGACTCACGTCCACGAAGAAAAGCAAACCAGGCAACTGAATCTCACCCTTGGATTCGCAGGGCTTCGGGAACCCCGCCGGCGAGTACTGGCTGGGCAACGAGTTCGTGTCTCAAGTGACCAATCAGAAGCGCTACGCGCTGCGCATCCGCCTCGCGGACTGGGAAGGCAACGAGGCCTACGCCCTATACGAGCACTTCTACCTCTCCAGCGAGGACCTCAACTACAGGTAGGGGGCGCCCTGCGGCCGTGCTACCCGGGTCGGGCAGCCGCCAGCGGGAACCTCTTGTCTCTGCTGCCTCGAGGCCCGTTTCTTTGGTTTGGAGAGTCCGCCTTTGGTTGTCACACTACAAGGGGCACCTCAGGGGGCAGCACCATGACTGCTGCGTGCGCCTCGCGTCCTCAAAGCGCGGTGAACGCAGCCCAGCAAACGCAGCCCAGCAGGTGACGGAGCCCCGCAGCTCCCTGTGCGGCGTGGGAGTGCGTGTCCCTGTCATACGAGGTCAGGACAGCAGCTCGACACATACACGCCCACCTCGTTTCCCCACAAGGTGCTACAAGTCAAGTCTATCTTTTTGCGGTTTCAATACTCCCGATTGTTACATCCCACCCCACTGTCAGGCTGAGCTGTACAGTTTAAAGTGGCAGATTGGGTGGGACATTTGGTGGATGGCTGGTGGGCTGCTCCCCTGCAGCACTCGCTCCCATTTACCTCCTCTGCCAGCTGGTGGCGCGAATCGTGACTTGTTCCAAGGAAAGTGGGGGCCCCCTGGACCTGGAATTGACTTTCTGGTCCTAAAACGCCATAAGAGGAGAGACAGAGAGCGCCAAGGGCCTGAGAGCCTCGGCCTTGATCATCTATGCCCACGGGGTGAGGCTGGTACAGGAGAGGCTTCTACGGGTGTGCGGTTCCACAAGGAGGAACTCAGAAATGCGGGTGCCCAGGACCGGAGGTGGGGGACGGGGGTGGGGGGGCGGCGGAGGCACCCCAGGAGCTGCTCTGAGAAGGCCCCGCCCCGGGGTCCAGCCACCAGCGCACCCTGCATAAGTCCAAGGAGCAGGTGGGTGCTGTGTGTTGACCCCGAGCACCTCCTGTGAGGTCGGAAACAGACCAAGTGCGGCCACCTGGCCTGCCGGCCTACCTGCATCTCACGGATGCCCACCTGGGACCCGCTGCTGGACAGGCCATACGAGCTGTGCGAGCACAAATGCCATCTCCAGGTCTGGGTCCCAGGCTGCCTTCCCGGGGGAGGGCACCGTGACGGCACAGGAAATGGCTGAGGTCAGCCCGCCCGGCAGCCACCTGAGAACGGCGGCATCCGGCACGTCTGCCTGGTGGAGCACACGCCGGAATGCAGAAGCATGTTCTGAAAACAGAGAGGCCATGTCCAACAGGCGTGGCCCTGGGCTGCAGCGCGTCCATGAGCAGCACGGTCCCATGCAGCACAAGCAAGGCTCCCCAGGGAGGCCACAGGGGTACGGGTGACGGGGCAGGTGTCCGCCCCCCGGCAGCGCCAAGGACCCGCCGGAGAGACCGACGCTGCAGGGAACTTTCAGACACAAGCTCTGGCCACTGTTTCACCTCCAAGCTAAATATTTTTCCAACTGGCAACAGTCAGGAAACTACAACAGAGGAATTAAAAAAAGAAAAATAAAGAAACACAGAAATTAAGGATCAGACTGTTTATATATGAAGATTTTACAAAATCGGTCATTACCCTTATATGCTGACATTATAAAAATACTCCAGTCCGAGATGGTTCTTAGATATTTCCTTTAGAAATGTAAATCAGTTTTGGGATCTGCCATCTCATACAGCACACGTGTGTTTAAAGCTGTTTAATGCACTTGGCAGGGTAAGACAGATCTTACACTGAAAAATATTATGCTAACACAACACGCCAATGTGACGAGAGAACTATGAGGTGCCTGACACTTAGAGTAACTGCAAATGGTTCCGAACATCTACCGAATACAGCAACGGGGCTCGTTCCCTAAAGAAAGTGCCCCAAACACTGGGGAACGGAAAAATACATCAGTAGAACATGAGTCTTTTCACTAAAACTAAAAAGTGTTTGTACATTCAGCTTTAAAACCTGGCCACTCCTCACTGTGCCTCTGACTCCCCTCCCCTGTTCTATGACGGGGCTGCTCAAGCAATTTCAAGAATGTGGCTGTTCGTAACAACCAAATTTTAAAAGAGAGCAGCTTGAAGCCAAGGGGCCATACGTTGTCAGTCTAACAGACTAATGAAAAGTAGCATCCTTCTTATTTTGTGCACCACTGGGGAAATTCCATGAGTCCCAGGAGGAGGCAGGAGTCAGGAGGATGGGGGGAGGGGGGTGCCGTTCCCGAACGGGTTCCGGGCTCCGGGCTCCAGGCTCCAGGCTCCAAGCTCCGAGAAGGGCCTGGGAGGACACAGCGTCTGAAGCCCTGAGCCAGGAGAGCTCACATGGGAGACCCTTTGCATCAGGGACCCGGGGCTGTGCGGGGCCATGGGCATTTCTGGAACGCGAGGAGAACGCTGAAATTTGGAAATCCAGTCCATGCTTTGTGATGAAGCTTCCAGCGCGACCACAGGAAAAAGCATTCCAGATCTAAGTCATTCACCCCGGAGTTACTTGGGGTCAATACTCCGTGGAACACCACCTGGTGTGTTCCCACCTCCACCTTCCAGAGCCTCTTTTCTCCATCAGCGGTCACCCCCCGAGGGTGTCTGTCAGGTGGGACCCTGATGGAGGATGGAGGGGTGAGGGCTGCCCCCCCCCACAGGGGGGACTTGGACCAGTTCCTGCCTCTGAACTCAACCATCTGACGTGTATGAACAGGCAGCGCAGCCCCTCTGGCTGGCACGGGCTCTGCGTGCACACCGCGCGCGTGTGCCTGCGGAGCTGGTGAGGGTCAGTCCCTGGTGAGCCTCCCTCTCCCCCACCCTCCGTTCCTGCCCCAGGTCTCGGGTGTGCCCTCCTTCCCAGGAAGGGGCTAGCAGAGGGGAGCGGGGTTCAGAGGGGAGCGCCGTCTGGGGGCGGACCTACGACTTGCCCTCAGAGGCCGCAGGGCCTCCTGCGGTGGGAACCCTGGATGGGCTGACCGCACACCCCGGGCCCCGCCCTCCACACACCCGCTGAGCTCTGCACAGCGACACACGGCGGTGGGGGAGGGGCAGGGGAGGGGGGCCTGCTCTCGCTGTCCCAGGCCACCTGCCTCCCCGGGCCCGCCTCCCCGGGCCCCCCTCCCGTTGCTCCAGCACCAGTGCCTGCGCACGTCCGCACGCCTCAGAAAGTACGGCTGTCACCAGCACCTAACGTGACAGGACGTCCCTTCCAGGGCTGGCAGGCGTGTCAGAACACAGTGCAGATGCCCGATGAGGCATTTCTTTCTGACTGATTCGGTGATTTTCTGTGCTCCTGGTTCAGTGAGCGTTCCTGGGTGCCTGCTGGCCTCCCCACCCCGCCACCCACTGGAAATAGTGGTATGTGAGGCTGTCCAGTCTCCATGAGGCCCTCGTTTCTCTCTGGTGACACTGCAGACCTGGAGAGAGCAACCCCCCCACGCCATGGTCCCCCTTCCTGTTTATGTCAAAGCAGCAGGAAAATAAACTGCAGTGCCCCGAAGTCCCCGCTGGTGCTATGCAAGCGATAGCCGCTGACGGTTTCACGAAAACAGTCCTCTTTGCCTAAGGATTTGATGATAAGTTGGTTCCTGTTTATACCAGTGCAAAAATATTTTGTCCAGTGTGCCTTGGTGCACTCGGCAGCCCAGATTGCCTCTCCGCAGAACGGCGCGCTTTATGAAAAACTTTCCACTACGGTAAGTCAGCAGCCTAGGCTCACTAACGCTCTGTTGTCTCCCCCTTGGCACGCCCGCAGGATTCACCTCAAAGGACTCACGGGGACAGCCGGCAAAATCAGCAGCATCAGCCAGCCGGGAAATGACTTCAGCACCAAGGACGCAGACAAGGACAAGTGCATCTGCAAGTGCTCGCAGATGCTCACTGGAGGTGGGACGGCCGCGCGCTCTTCCTCTCTGTGCTGGCGGGGGGCCGCTTGCAGCGCGGGGGCCGGCTCGGTGGCCTTCCATCCGGGGCCAGTGACCATGCCCACACCGCACAGACAAGTGTGCCCACCTGCAACAGGGAGCCTCCCCTCTTCCCGACTGCCTGCTGGGCTTTAGGCAGGGGCGGGGGGTGCAGCCAGCCCCGTCTGCCCGCCGGCTGCCTTGGGCCAGGACCTGCCCCAGCAGGGACGGGCCCAGGGTGCTCGCTGAGTATCTGGCGCCAAGGATATGGCTGAACGTCATTCCGCTTTATTAAAAAGGTTAAGTATCCACAGTGGCAACCAAAAGAGCGGTAGAGATTCATTACTACAGAAATGTTTCCAAACAATAGTTTATTGTTCAGTCAAGGAAGTTTCAGGTATCTTTTTTAAAGGATTTCATTACTATGTAGCAAATACATATAAACACAAGGCAACTAATGGACTATCCTGCCTTTTCAGTGCACAGAGTAAAATGAACTGTCCGGCTGCAGAGAAGGCCGTGACTCCCAGACTCTGCTTGCTCCCCACCTTCGTGTCCGCCTGCCTCACAGACAAAGGGGAACCCACCATCAAGGCAGCAGCCGCGTGACAGTCACGCAAGGCGGCTGGACTCCCGCTCGGGAGCTCCGGAGAGTTCAGTGCAGGGGACCAGCTGCTAGAAAACCTCTTCCTCTGCCTCTGTCAGGTTTTCACTGAGTAAACAGAGCGAGCTAATGGTCACTGGGAGCAGAACATGCCATCAAGTTAATTCTAAGGAACACGGCGAGGTTTGGGACAGCAGCGAGAGCTGGGAGCAGGGCGCCTGGGAGGGAGACCGGGGCGTGGGGGGCCGGCTGCGAGGCCGAGCACCGGGTGGCCGAGCGTCACTTGGGGCTCCCCGGGCGCCAACGGGGAGCTGTGGTCCGCAGCCAAGGGACAGGAGGACCGGGCCTGGGCTGTCGCGCGTTGGCGCTTCAGTCAAAAGGAAGGATTCATGAAAAATAACTTGAAACTCAGTAATTTTCATGTCTTTGAGTTAACGTTGGAAGAATTGTCTGCATCACAAAACTCAGTCCCCGGTTCCTTAGATGATGCATTTATTTACTTCCATGTATAAATTTAAGCTGGAAACACAGGCCATCCCTGTCAGCCACAATTATTTCCGTACTTCTGTTGGGGAGAGAAAGCTCTCACACTGAGGTCTAAGCGCTGCCTGCCGTCCCCCTTCGGCGGTAATAATCCTACAGAGCGGGGAGGGTGTGGACTGGGGGCCTAGACACACCCAGTCCGTTCAGCGGCTCCCACACTGAACGTGCCAGCTGCAGAGCAGGGGAAGCGCAGTAACAACCCAGGAAACGATGTATCTGTTTGCTCCCATCTGGATTTAGGGCTGAGAGTGGGAGTGGCAAAAGGAACGCAGCGGGAGGGGGAAACGGGTGGGGGCGGGCAGTTCTGACAGCTAGGTCCACGTCCAGCCCGAGGTCTGGGCCACAGACACAGCAGCCTAAGGACCAGCGCGTGCTCGCGAGGACAGGCGACATGGAGTTAAGTCAGACAACAGGCTCCCGAGGGGCAGGTCTATGAACCCGAGCTACTTCTGAGGGTCTCGAATGAAGGGTTCTGATAAAACACAACACCACCTTGCCAAACGGACCATAACCCGAACCACTTAAGTCACGGAGCTGGCACTGCCAGCGAAGGGAACCTGGATGGACTAACCGGTGTCCAGTCTGATGGCTGAATAATGGACCGTAATGTGAATGCTGCATCAGAACCCCGTTCTAAAGAAACGGAGCATACAGAGACAGCTGAAGCCACTGTCCCCGCACCTGTCGCTGAGCAGACCGCTGATGGAGGCCCACTCGCACCGTTCAGTCATCTTACTGCAAAGATCAGAACGACTCGGGGACTGTTCTGTGTTTCGCACGTTTTACACAAACGGCGCCACCCTGTACGTGTCCTGCCAGCATGCCGTTCCGGGACCGATCAGTGCCCGCAAACCCGGCAGCCTCTGCCCCCGCCCCCCCCTGCTGTGATTTCCACAGCGAGGTGGGCGGGGAGGGGGAGGTGGACGTGGACCTGGCCACCCCCCACCCCGTGCCATGCCCTGGCTTTACCTTAGTGAGTGCAGCGCTATGGCTCTCACTGTCTAGCAGCACTGGGTACTTACAATTCAGGGTTATATTTTAAACAAAAAGAATGTCTTTGGTGGGCGGAGGGAAGGCTGGGTCAGTCCAGGTCACTGGGTTGCTGGGCCTGGAAAGGTCTCCTGGCCCCGAGAGCCACCCCCAAGGCCTGGGTTTTGATATCGTCTGCTCCATCCCCGAGGGCCCCTGCCAGCTCAGCACCGTGGGGTGGTCTCCTACCCATGGCTGTTGCCGCTGGCCCATCCACACAGCGCGGGGGTGGGGGTAGGGGGGAGGGGAGGAAGCTCCTGCGAACATCGCCACCAGGAAGCTGCGGCTCCGGCAGGTGTGGATGGACAGCCTTCCCCCTCGCTGGTCCACACGGCACAGCCCCCGCAGGAATGCCTGCACACACTAAATGCACGGAATGCGGCGTGTGGGCCAGCTGAGGGCCTCCACCTCGGGGGGGTGGGGGGGCGGCAGGGGGGCGACCCGATCCCTGATTCCATCTGCTTTACTTCCACAGGCTGGTGGTTCGACGCATGCGGCCCTTCCAACCTGAACGGAATGTACTACCCCCAGCGGCAGAACACTAACAGGTTCAACGGCATCAAGTGGTACTACTGGAAGGGGTCCGGCTACTCACTCAAGGCCACGGCCATGATGGTCCGGCCCGCGGACTTCTGAAGGCCTGCACGGCTGGGCCAAGGCGGGCTGCTCGGCTGTCCGAGCCTCAGTCCCAAAGCTCTGACAACACGGCTGCGCTCCGTCACCTCTGCCGCCTGGGGGTGGGGAGGGTGTGCCCAGGGGCTCCGAAGCAGAGCCCCGCAACCCCACCACCACCGGCACCTGCTCCACTGGACAGACGGCAGCGCAACCCGGAGCCGTCACCTCGCGACCTGGCGGGACAGCTCTGCAAAGACTCCCCGGGCTCGCAGGGAGGACGGACGACGCGCAGACCCTGCTGTCACTCCAGGAGCGCCCTGCGCGAGCTCCTCAGTAAATAACTGGAACACAGACGCTCGGGCCGCGGGGCAGAGAGTCTTGGGCCGCGCTCTTCCAGGCACTGTTTATGGACTGTGTAAACACCCCCACGTCCTCAGTGCGGCGCCGCTCTCTCAGTTACAGGGCAGAAAACATTCTCTCGGCCATGCAAACGCGTGACATGTTCAGGGAGGGTCCGAGAAGTGCCTATTAGCAGTTTCCTATCTGGAGAAGGAAAGACAGAGTTCATGCATTTCTGCTGTGCTTAGGCCTTTGAATTTTCATTCTGAAAACAGTGTATTTACATTTGTGTTGCCAGCGGAGTTCTAAGTTCATGCTCAAATACAGATGTCAAGTTCGTGCAGTGAAGGCTCCCGGACCCCCCAAGGATGTATTCTTTTACTCATGTAAAGTCTGTGCTATTGGTTTGTTTGTGCTGCCTGACTGTTAACTATGAAGGGGTTTTCAGAGAGTAAACATAACTTATGAGGTGTGATGAGTACAGCTAACTTTTCTGAAAATATTTACTATCCTGTAATTTGATTCCAAAACAACCGATGTGTCTGGTGCATGGAAAGTTCTCATTTTCAACGATGAGGAAAATTATACATTTAATCTCATGACAAAGAGACTTCACTGTCTTTCACTCCCGACTCTGACACGGAGGTCTTGTCCTCTACGGGTAAGACACGTCCTGGAGAAGCAGGCCCTGCTTAGCACGCGGCTGAGAAAACCCTGCCATTCGAGGCCTGTGCGAAGCTCATCTCCTTGAGTTAGACTGTACCCTAAAGGTATTTTAGGAAAAAAATAATTTGCAATATTAAGATTACCAAAAAAAATGTCCACTAGAAAAGTTTTTAAGAACTGTTGCGAAGTGCAACACCAGACCCTGATGGCCTCAGCATGCTCACATGTGAACAGGGCACTCGTGTGAACAGAGGGTGGGAGTGAGCCCGGGCTGCCCACACTCCTGCAGCCCTCGCTCTGCTGGGAGTCTGCCGGCGCAGCGCGGGGACAGCTCGCAATCTGGGGGCGGCGTCTCCTGCACCTGCTTTCCACTCAGTTGCCAGGCAGCTTAGGGCCGAGCTCGCAACCAGCATTTACTTCATGTCTGTCTTCGCCCTCACTTCTCTACCACGATCGTGCCCTCCGTTCCACTGTCTTCTCTAACCCGCGTGACCCAGACCGGCCTCCCCGCCCTGCTGCGCTGCACTCTCTCGGTGAGCATGTAAACCGAGTCAAGGACCACCCCCTCTTACCACGTCTAAGGCGCCACGTATTCCACAGAGGCGGCAGCTTTGCACCAAGTGAAGGACACCCCAGGGTGAGATAGCATCCGCAGCTGCAAAGCAACAGGCTGTTGCTACGGCACCTCAACAACCACACGGCAGACACGCGGGGCCAGAGACAACCCCGGACAGACTGGCAGGGATGCGAGTCGTGCCACTGGGCCCTGCAGGCAGGCAAAGCGAGTGCGGACGGTAAAGTGCCCTGTGGTGCTCCGAACGACACACGCTCGTGTCCCACACGGGGGCAGGGCGGGGTGGGGGGGCCTGTGCGCTCGCGAAGCCGCAGCTCCGCACACAGCACTTCTGAGCACCTCAGAGGAACCCTTTCTCTCCTTAGGAAACTAGTTACAGAGTTGACAGGAAATCAAAGCAGCAATCTTAAAAAGGAAAACAACCCAAAAACCTTGAAAACCACAGTGATTCAGGGCACAGGCCAACTTCTTGTCACGTAAGAATCAGAGGCCACAATCAAACAGGCAAAACAGATGAGCACAGGTCGCAGATAAAAGTTACCACTTATCTCTCAGACATTAATCTCCTAAAGGAACAAACCGTCACGAACTGGGTAACATGTTTGAAAACGAAAGCCAGCTTCCGCAATCCTGCTTCCAAATAAACCTGAAATTACCAACTATATTATTCCTTAATCTTAAAAAAAAAAAAGGTAGAACCTGGAACTTTTCCATTAGCAAATGAGATACTTAGAATGCAGTCAAGTTGCAGCTAGTTTAGGAAAAGCATTAAAGCATCAAGTCCACATCATGCTGCTGGCTGGCCACAATTTTTATACCCATCCATTCTATCTCCACTGATGGCAACAGTGCTCTCTTTAAGGCTGTGAGCACCAGCCTCATAAATGCTACCTTCTCAAGGAGCCAGGCTTTTTCGTTTTTGTTCTTCTCAGTCCTGAGGACTTCTGTAATTAAAATTTTTTGAGAATGCATCCCTCCCAACTTTCTGCAGAACATTCTCACATTTGTTCTCATAAATACATAGGAAAAAAGTGCTAGGTTTGACTAATATGTCTTCTCAGTTATGGGCATGGCTGTTCTTGATTTAAGAAACACTTGAATCCATAACTCTGCTAATAATATTTCTGGAGAATACCAAACGTATGTCTCATCACAAAAGAGCGTCTGACTCACAGGAGCTGCAGGGAAGGAGTCGGACAGTTCGAACGGCTCCTCAGAGATCCAGTGACCCATTTCCAACGACCAGAGCACCTGCAACGACACAAAAGCACGACGTTTTAGATATTTATTAGGCACCTTAGTGGGTAACAAGCCACTTGGGAGAGAGGGCAAAAGCAAAGCAAGAGAAAACACAGGCAGTGGGCCCGCAGCCCTTAGATCTGAAGGCGTGTCTGGAACAGCAAAGGCCCAGAGTCTTCAGGCGGCGGAAGTGCTGTGTTAACAAATGCCCGGTGAAGGAGAGTCTCACGCGGCTGGAAATCAGGGTTGTTACCCGAGGCTGAACACTAGATGCCCGCCACCCTGTTTCTGCACGTGTGAAACACTGTATATATTTTTTAATTCCAAGTTTCCAATGTAAGGAGTCAGTATAGACTGGGGGTGTTGAACTCATTTTCTCTTGGGGCCACATCAGCCTCATGGGTGCCTTCAAAGGGCTGTATATAATTTTAGGACTGTAGAAGTGTAACTACTCCTTAATAGGCAAGCAAGAGCTCAGTGCTGCCGCTGGGTAGAAACCAGGTACTGGGCTGGATAAAACAAGGTGGAGGGCCTTGTGTTTGCCACCTGCGGTCTAGGCAATGCTCAGTCAATATTCCACAACCTTATTACTTAAAAAAACAAAAACAAAACCCCCCCAAAACCCCATCTAATATGAGAAGAGAAACCATAGCCCACATTCCAAGAATCATCCATTAGGGTGACTCTGTTTCTCACTTTAGCTAATATCTTTAGATTCTAGCTAAAGCTCCTCCACAGCACATGTGAGAGTCCTTCCGAGAATTCTGAAGAGTAAAACGTCTCATAAACAAGCATTTTTCTTCCCGTTCTTCCTCCTCACGTTATTACTTGAACCCACACATTTTTAAATGACCAAAACAATGTTTTCATTCTAATTCAACAGTGCTGGAAATTCTGCAGCCATCTCTGCTCTATGATGACCAAACTCCCTCAAAACCTGTAGGTTTCTACACTCCAGCAGAATTTTACAACTGAAGTAACCCAACGGTTAGACAGCTCCTATTTTTCTCTCCATCTGAAATCGCATTTCTCACATTCAGGAGCTCATTCTTTCTTCCTAGAGTTGTTCTTCCTGCTGAATCACTGGAAATAAGGCTGAAGCCTTCCTTTTTGTTCATTTCTAAGGTTCAGAGCCCTCTATGGGGAAGCAGTCACATTTCCCTTTTTTAATACATGAGAGCTAGTCCGTGTCCAACACAAGACAGCGATGTTTGGTGTCTCAGGAGCCCTGAGCGTGGCAGTGGGACACAGGCGAGAGAGCAGGACACAGCATCTGAACGCTGCTGCCCAGCACTGGCTGCAATCCCACAGACTCACTATTTATTCAACATCTCTTCCTTTCTGCTCACTCTCTGCTCCTCCGCCACCATGCACCAGATCCCACGCTGGGCCCTGGAACAAACCCAGACCCAGAAGAGAGAGCTCGGGCTCTGGGGGAGGCATGAAAGCCAAGCACAAACAGTAGGAAGCCATGGGAGGAGGCCGGCTGACTCAGTGCGGGAGAACGAGGAAGGGTCTGCCAGCGAGCTGGCATTTAAACCGGGTCCTCACGGACGCGTGGGAGCTCCCTGGGCGGAGAGAGAGGCAGCGGGCGGGGAGAGGGCTCAGAGTCCCATGGACCAAGACAGGGTTCAGCCGGGTTCCTTTTTTGGCTTGAGTAGAGGGTGTTTGGACAAAGTGGCAGGAAAATAGGGCTGGCTGGACCCATTTGGTAAGGGAGAACGGATGCCCTGTTCCTGCCCCTGTGTGCCCAGGGGCATTAGCCCGGGGCAGAGCTGGTGGGCAGGAGCGTCAGAAGAGCAGCCAGAAGAGCCAGGACACAGAGCTCCAGGGGCTCTGGGCCCACAGTGACACAATGGAATGAAGTGTACCGCGGGAAACTCTGTCCCACCAGAGAGAGAGAGAGAGAGAGAGAGACAGAGAGAGAAAGGACCGGTTGTGTTCTCAGGGACCCTGTTCCCCCCTCAGCTAGATCTGTGTGTGCACATGCGTTTTGTCCATGAAGACTCTTTGTTGCCTCCTGATTTCCACTGCCTGACCACTGGTACAGAAACGAACTAAATGCAGCTGATCTGAAGTTGTTAAATGAACGAAGGTGTCAGACATCTGGTAACTGCACTAAAATCGTGCTTCTACTCGGCTCTTTCTTGGTGTTTAAACACAGTTAAATAGAAGTGTTTACCTGACTTTTATCAGTCAAGGTACATTATCATTTACAGAGAATCACTAGTAATACATGTGGTTCCCTACCAGAGCATGTGATTAGGCCAGGAAATAAACTATAAAGAGTTTCAAAATCAGGTTCACGTCACCTCAGACATGAGGCAGTGTGACACGGCAGGACAGAAACACACTGTCCCCGTCACTGAGTCCGGGAGCCACTACTAAGTATGTGTGGCATTTGGGTTCTAATGTAACCCACATTAAAATGTCAACTGAATTTAAATGACCTCT
Organism: Micronycteris hirsuta; assembly: GCA_004026765.1. Classification (NCBI taxonomy): domain Eukaryota; kingdom Metazoa; phylum Chordata; class Mammalia; order Chiroptera; family Phyllostomidae; genus Micronycteris; species Micronycteris hirsuta. The sequence goes on from PVJI01013306.1 coordinate 37,400, forward strand.
TGGGGAAACTTTATGTTCTCTGGGCTTGTCCATTTCTAAATGTTATGAAAATAAAACCATAACACATCAACAGTAGAATTTTAGTGAATTGTTCCATTTCTCTAGAAACCCAGGATGAGTACTCTACGGAGGTAACAGAAAACCCAGATTTGATTGTAAGGACCAAATCGGAAACATATTAGGGAAAAAAGGGAAAACCACACCCACTAGCCACATGTCTGTGCCTTAGGAGAATATTCGAACTAGAACAAACACACTGCAAGATCACAGTAAGGGCTGTAAGTGACCTTCAAAATGAAGAGTTAACCCACCATATTTCCCATACTACGGGTAATGGAAAACGAATGAAGAAGCTAAAGACAGTGAAGGACAGGGCTGAGGAATATAGAGGGTCCGATCCCATGTGCAACAGCCCTGAAAATGAGGGCTGAGTTATTTCAGCATGCCCTGCAATTTCAGCATGAAATTGTCGCTCATGAAACGTGAACCTTGACGGACTCGAGCAGGGACCATTTTCTTGCGTTGCCATCGGATTAGTAGCAACTGATGCGACAGCGTCCCATAGCGCAGGATGGCCCCGCAGGCCAGTCCAGACCTGCACACGCACATCTGCTCGCTGTCCGTGCATCGGCTGACTGACCCAGCTCAACTACAGTGAACGGGAAGCGTCCACAGCAAATTAAATGAGATGGCATTTTGGAAGTTGCCAAGAGGACGGCTCAGTGGTAACTGACTGGGAAGGGCAGAGAAAAGCTCAAGTCTAAGTGTCCAGAGAAGGAAGTCAACAGAACGGGTCCAATGACCTCCTCCGATTCCCAGGAAGACAGATAAAGGGGGTAGCACAGGTGTGTCTGAAAATGGGGTGTAGAACAGGGTGAAAACAAGGCATCTCCCACGTCCTGGCCCACTCTCCTCTGGAACGGGACCGAGTGGAACCGGGTCGGTGTTTCCGGGAACAGCGGCAAGAAGTACCGGGAGGAGGACCTTCCCACCCAGCCCCGGCCTGGCCCCGGCCCTGGCCCTGCACACCGGCACGACCCCAGGGCATGGCGCGGGTGCTCTGTCCAGGGGACCAGGGCCAGCCCAGGAGGAAAACGCAAATCCCAGCACGCGCCCTCCCTCCATCAAGCTGCCTGGCCCCACACGTCATCTGCACACCCAGCCGGGACAAGCGGCTTTTCAGTGCCTCACACTACACGTTATCTCACACCACTAGATAATCTCCGGGATGAACGCACAGGCCAAACCAGACAGAAGGGGCTCCTGGCCCCATTCCGATGACAAGTCCCAGGGTAAGAGCCGCTCTGCAGACCCAGAGAGAAGAGAACTGGGCACCGGAACGGGACAACAGAGGGACTCTGGGGCGGTGTCACCAAGGAAAGAAATGGGATTAGAAGATTACTTGATGCGTAGACAGATTTGAGGGAATTATAACGCTCTAAAAATTTTTTGCGGTGAATTCGTGATAGGTATACAGCATTCGAAGCAATCAAAAGACTTATGAAAAACGAACAAAAATTACGAGACGGGAAACAGAAACACAGTGCATTACAAGGCTAGGCTCAAACAGCCGTCACATAATCATCCATGTGTGAGCATGGGTACCTGTGTTCACACACATATATGACACTATACACGAAAACTGCAGCCACACTGGGTAGATTAGAAGGGGCAGTGTCGGCACCAGTAAAGGCCATATAGTCACAAGGTAATCTTTACAGGAGTCTGAGGATAATGTCTAAACATGAACAATCAAAAACTGGCAGGAACAGCAATTTATTTAGAAACACGTAGGTAAAATATCAGAAGGCTATTTTCAGAGTGGGAATCAGGCTGAGAAACAAGGCATTTTTTTCTTATAAGCCTCATAAATGTCACTGGATTTTTTTTAAACATTCCGTTTCAGAAAATTTGAGCCTTACGAGAGTTGCCCAACGGGTACGGAGCGTCCCCACCCACGCGTCGCCCAGGCCCCCTGCTCTGTGAGTCTCCAACTTGGCTCTTCGGTTTCAACAGAGCTCTGCCAACTGGACCCGCTCGCCCAGAGCTGCACAAACATCGCGCTGGGCTTGGAACCGAAACCCAGTGGAGCTGGAGCCCACGTCACGCAGGACGGACAGCTTAGAAAACGCTTCCCGCTTCGGAAATGTAGTCTCTCTCCGCCGGTTTTGGTCTTGTTTGATTTCTTTCACTAGAGTTTTGTCGTGTTCAGCAAACAGATCCTGCAAACATTCTGCCCTATTTAACCTTCAGTGTTTCCATTTTTGGGAACCTAGGATGGGACTGTAAAAGAATCAGAATTCCAGTTGTTCACTGCTAGTCCCCAGAAGTGCAGCTGCATGTTGCGCATCGACCTTGTCTCTGTAACACTGCTGAGCTTCTCTGCACATCTGTGGTTGTTCTGCATGCAGACAATCATGCTTCCTGTGAGTGACAGTTTTAGTCCTTCCTTTCTCTTCCTGTAGGTGTATATATCTATTTTCTTGCTTTATTGCACTGGCCGAGGACTTCCAATACAATGGGGAAGAGGAACGACAAGAGTGCTAAAGCTGCATGCACTGCTTCGTGAGGCGGATGAAGTGGGTTTATTGTAACAAAGAACAGCATAAACCCGGAGGGGTCCTGTGTGCACATGTTTCCATGGAAAGTACAAGGTTTTCTCTGCTTAGTTCTGTTTTAGGTAAAACAGTACAGACTGTCGCCCAGTACTGGAGCTGTTCAACGGCTGCTGGGCTTCCCTGAGCTGCCTCAGCTTCCTGGTCCCCCAAAGAATCAGAAAATTCTAAGGGATCAAAAGAACAACAGCTCAACACCAGCAGAAGTCACTTTCCAAAACAAAAACAATCCAGCTGTGTTTTCCTAACATTCATCCTGATTTCTTAATATTTTTTAATTTCAAAAAAACTCTTCTTCAAGCTGTTTAAAAAATTAAGTTATTCAGCCCGGCTGGTGTAGCTCAGTGGATTGAGCGCGGGCTGGGAACCAGAGGGTTCCGGTTCGATTCCCAGTCGGGGCACATGCCTGGGTTGCGGGCCAGGTCCCCATGAGGGCCATGTGAGAGGCAACCATACATTGCTCTTTCTCCCTCCCTTCTCCTCTCTCTGAAAATAAATAAATAAAATCTTTAAAAAAAAATTAAGTTATTCACAAATAAATGAATGCTTTAAACAACATACTCTTAATTTTTGACTTCTCAAAAAAAATTAGAGTGAGAAAAAATACAGAGTTCTTTAAGTACATGAGTGATGAGGGGAAGCTGGGATTAAAGAAAAAAGTGACCTGTAAGAGAGATTGTAGGTTGCACTTGAAAAAATTAATCACTCCATATAATTATGATTCAGTCCTTATGAAAGTTACAATTGTAATGTGAAGCTGATTTAACTCACTTGAAAGCAGTAAGGATCATGGTAAAAACATGTATTAATATTCACAGTTTCTTATCACAGTTGTACTACTGAGTTTATTCCAAGTTCCTAAACAGTCAGCTACCCAATCACGGTCTGGGGAACTGTCTCCAGAACACACCACCCGCCCTGTACCATCGTCCGCGCCAGCGGCAGGGACGGCACTAAGAATGCTTGTGAGAACAGAGCAGGTAGGAAGAAAAAGAAGCTGGGGGGCTTTGTGGGGAGAGATAAACAATATTCTTTGCATGTGAAGTAATTTATGCTGCACAAAACACTTGCTGATGAGTTGAAATCAAATCGGACAGAACCTCCTGCCCCAGCTTCAGCCCACGGGACTTCGTTCGGTTCAAGGGTGAGACAGCCGGCTCTGTGGGGCTGCTTCAGCCCGCCCCCCGCTGCCCGCCCCCCCACCAGCCACAGAGGCACAGAGACAGGGGTCAGCGTCCTGCTATTGTGAGCTAACAAAACCATGTGAGTTGCATCACAAATATAGATTCTTTGCCTCTGTTACGAAGGAAACTGATGCTCTCAGACAAGGCCACTGTAAGAGAATGCACACAGTTTTGACTTTTTCCCAGAGGGAGAACATTTGTTTCTCCCACAACTAGACAGCATCGTGTATTAAGAGCCCAGGATCCAGGCACCTGGGTCACACCAATCTCTCTCTTCGCAGCTTTGTGACAAGAGGCAAGTCGGTTTGTCTTTCTGTCACAGGAAACCATCGTGCATCATTATAAATCACGAAAGTATCCATGTGGTTCACGAAGTAGTTGCGGCCATGAAGTTACAGCTAGGCTGAACCTCGGGAGACAAAAATCAGGGCTGCCTACAGTGTAATCTTTGTCACAAATCACAGGGTGCCCGTGTCCCGAACACTCTGGAGCCAGAAATCAGAGGAGGTCTCGTCTTGCAAAAGACCAACTTGAACTGGCGAGGTTTCCAGGCAGTAACATTAGTTCCAAAACAAGCCACTCCTCGGCATCACCAACACAGCTCAGAGAAAGCAAGAGATACATACTCTCTGCAACTCCTTGGAGCTATTTTAAAAACACAAACCTATATAGCAGATGTAATTTTTTAATAGAGGGGAAATTCGCCGGATGCACGATCAGCCGCGTTAAAGTGAGCGCATCCAGTGTGCTCAATAGTATTGTGTGACAACTGCCTTTCTGGTTTCAGAACTTTTTAATCACCCCCTGCACCCATAGGTCATCGCTGCCCTGTCTCCCCTTCCCACTGCCCCTGGAAACCCTCGCCAGCCGGTCTCCGTGGACCCGCCTGTTATGGGCGCTCCGCGTGCAAGCGGCCAGGTGCTGCACTGCCTCTCGGTCTTGCTCACTGAGCCCAGTGGCTCCGAGGCTCACGCGTCAGGATGCGAGTGGAGGTGAGTGGCAGGTGCCCGGGCGGGCCTGTTCAACGGCAATGGTAACTAACGGGTGCTGAGTGCTGGCTAAGGGCAAAGCACCTGGAGAAGGAAGCAGGGGCTTGGGGCGCGGACTGCCTCGCCCGTCACACAAGGGGTCGGCAGGGGAGCACCGGCGTTCTTGCCGTCACCCGCTCACCCCTCGGTGAGTGGCCGGCAGGCACAGCACGAGTGGATTGGAGTTGGTGGCGGTGGCAGGTACAGACGTGCTCTAGGCCATCTGTGGAAGTAGAAGCCAGGAAGAACACGGGCTACGAATGGACCAGGAGCTGAATACAAAGTCAAAATTCCCCAGTTTCAAGTACTGCGACTGGGAGTGATTTACTGAAACTCAAGTACTATTCCAGACTCCAACAGATTCAAGTCTCAGTCCCCAGGTGTGCTGTCCTGAGCCCAGAGAGCAAGGGTGCATCCCCGGACCAGGAAGCACCACACCTACACACTTTCTACGAGGCCACCCCGAACCTGGACGGGAAGCAGCCCCTCCCCAAGGCTGCTCCAGCACCCTCCTGGGCAGTGGGGTCCTGGACCTGGGGAGCTGGCAGCAAAGAAAGGTGGGGACCCGCAGACTCAGGACCTACGTTTTCCTAAGACCCCCAGAGGGCAGCACTTGGTTTTAAGACTTAAAAAACAGTACACCAGCTGCCTCGAAAAAAGTGGCCCAAAACCAAAACCTTAACACGACCTATTTAACCAAGACGGAGAAGATAAGCAATAAAGCCCTAAAAATAAGAAGTCTGGAACTCTTTTCCCTTTGTAGAGATAGGAACTGACAGAGATGAAACATCAGGTCGCTGAGCGGGAAGGGGAGCTGCCTGCTGATGCACGCTTCAATGTGCCTACAGAAACGTGCAGCCATACGGTATACAGGCATTTGTCAGATTCGTGCCGCCTGGACGTCCCCCAGTCCTCGGGATTATTCTGGAATCTGAGAGCTTAACTGCTCCCTCTTAGCCACTTTTTACATATTGCTGAGCAAAGGGCCAGAGTGACCCAGCATGTCACCAAGTGCACTTCCATGTGAAGTCCAAACATCTTTATAAATAACACAAGCTCGTATTTTTCTTATCAAAATGAAAACAAAGAAATAAATATAACACATTCCAATGTAACTAAAATAAATAGCAGAAACATCACTTTACTTTATGAAAACAAAGTAGAAATTATTATTAACATCACAGACAATAATCCAAATATTATGGCTGTTAAAAGCAATCACTGTTTTTTGGTTCTTCTTCTTTCCATGAATTTGAGTTACAAAGATTTTTTTTCTTAAATGAGCATCGGACAATTTGATTTTCATGAATTTTAACAAGGAATGCACAAATACACGAATACTTTTGTAATTTACAGTGATGTACAATATTTTTACATGACATTTTGAGCTCATCAGAGACCAGAAGAAATTCTGAGATTTTTTTCTAGAAATAAGCACATTTAGCCATCCATCTCATTTACTCACTCGACAAGCGCTGAGTCCCAGGTCCCGCCCTGGGTCCTGGCCTGGTCCATAAAGACAGGCTCCGCCTCTGCCCTCGGGGAGCCTGCAGTGGCCCAAGAGCCCCTGTCACTGGAAAGGTGCAGCTTCGAGGTCTGGGCAGCCTTTGCCTGGCCCTCACCTGTGAGCCGCGGAGGTCACAGCTGCTGTCTCTCAGTTTTACTACCAAAAACGCTGCTTGCCATTTACCGACTGAAACAAACGTTCCATTTCGATAGACTGCAGTGCACAGAACGTCGGAAGCCCTTACGAAGAAGGAAGCCCCGTCCGGGACCTGAAGTGCCTGTGTGCCAGTCTTCCTCGCTCTGTGGTCCTCCCACACACCCGGAGGCAGAACGCCTGACAAGAAACTAATTTCGAGGCAGGTGTGCTTCCGTCCTCCCGGAAGGGAGCCCTCCCACGGTGCACAATGCGGTAAGGAGTGGGCAGGGAGGGCCGTGGGAAGGACAAAAGCACCTCCTCCACCCAGCTTCCCAGGAGCCGGCACCAGGGGTCCCGCATCACAGGAGTGCACCTGTGCTGGACTCGTGCCTGCACACCTGTGCACGCCCTGAGCGTCGTCGGTGCCAGGTGGGTTACGAGGTTACACAAACTCATATGCAGGCAAAGCAGCTTCTTTCCACAGAACAAAAACCAATTCAAAAAAACTAAGAAATAGATCTTTTACCACGCACCCAAGGCAAGCTGGTATTTCAGTTGATAAAATCACTTTTAGTTACATTATTCCTCATTCTCTGGTTAAGGAAAAAAAAAATGAAACAGTTTTCTGGAGAGAACCTTCCAGGGCAATGAGTTCTAGCAGAAGTGCACTGTGTGGGTTCATGCGTAAAAAGTATCAGGCAGCGAAACATACAATGTTGCTAATTACAGTTTTGAAAAATGTCCAACAGTTTCCTAGTGTCTTCTATCAGCTCTCTTCAAAAACGGATATGATCACGAAAGCCTCATTCACAGGGGCTGCTCACAGACACGGCAGAGTTTCAGTCTGCGGTTCCCTGGCAATCTATTTCAGTTCCGAACAGAGCTCGGGAACCTAAAAAATGAATGTTAGCAACATCCCTGCAACATAAATAATGATGGAGAGCTGAAGACCATTCTTGAAACGTTCTCAGAGAATCCAGCCGTGGCTGACTCTTCTGATGAGCCGCCTGTGCTATTATGTCAAACGAGAACGGCTCCACTGGCGTGTCAGAGAAACAGAAGTCACGACAACGCAACGGAAAGTCACGAAGGTAAGAGCATGGAGATGAAACTTTGGGCAAAGTGTAAGTTTTCCCCAAACAGGCTTCAAACGTGTGACACAATTTCACACAGACTGAGCTGAGGTCCCCGAGTTCCCCACTGTAGGCGAGGAAGAGATCATCGGGGTTGGAACGATCATGACTCAGCGGCCCCGGTCAGAGCACCAAGAGAGAAGATGGGGGGCCCGAGAGGCCATCGTCTGGAAGGGAAGGGACAGCGACTCGCCCCAGATGGAGCGACGCCTCGCTCCACTGCTTTGCAGCTTATCCGTTCACACTGTTTGCCAAACAGAGCACTTTTAAAACACAAAACCTTACTCCAGTTTTGCTTTTTTCCTGCTACATCAGTAAATTCGGGCGCTCACGAGGCTGCTCCCAAACTCACTGTAACGAAATAAAATGTCTTTCAACTGGCCCTGCGCAGGGCCTGGCTCCTACCTCATGGTGCCCGGCCAGAGGTCTGGAAAGGTCAACACACTCCTGTTCCCACCTCCTCCCGACTCTCCACCGTCAGCCCTTCTCACCTCCTGCGTGCTGCTTCTGAGACCCAACGACACCCGTCTCGTCAGGGCCAGCGCCCTGGCCCCAGCTTCTCCCCACTCGCCCACCTGCCTACTCTCCGTCCCGTGGTGGCCACAGGTCTTCCTGTGGTCAAGCATCACCTTCTCCTGGTGCTCGCTGCCACCAGCTGGCCCCTCCTGGTTTCCCTGTGTGGCTCCTGCTTCCCCTGACCTCTGAGTGTGGGCGCAGCCCAGGCTCCATGTTCAGCTCACTCCCCGCCACCCCCGCCCCACGTACCCACTCCCGAGGTACCGTGTGTGGCTGGACACACGCCGTCTGTGTGCTAACGTGCCCAAGTGAGCAGTGACAGTCCTGAGCTTAACCGGAAAACACACACGCACACACTCACTGTGACACGGGCTATCGCGACGTGAGTGTATCTAGCAGGAGTCGCACACTCAGCACGTACAGGTCAGAATTTCTATGGCGCCCCACACTGGAGGCCTCAGCAGCCCCAGGGAAAGCAGGTAGGGGCTGTCTCGACCTTCTCTTCCAGGCAAGGTCACGGCCTCAGGGCCTGTGCCTGTGTGGTTCCGGGCCAGGGGAACTGAGCAGACTCCGTCAGAGCCTGCGCAAAATCACAGACCCAGCTACCGGCGGAGAGACGCGAAGTCCGGGCGTGCTGACAGAACCATGCTCACAGTCAGCGGCCACGTGCAGGGGAGCCACGGCCTGCTGGCAGCACGCCGGCCATGCCTCTGACTCCCCCTCATTGCTGCTGACAGCCCTGGTCCTGTCCCCGCACTTCACAGTCACATGTTCCCGGGGGCCCAGGATTTCCCAGGTGAACCATGGTTCTCACCTGGGGGAGCAGAGCTGCAGCGGGGAACAGGCCCCGAGCACGGGCAGGTGAACACAGACGGTGGAGGCAGGAGACGGGTCCACACGGGATGCTGCGCCCGCGCCCCAAGGCTCAGTGCCCGCAGACGGCGCTCAGGCACTTTCCGGGGAGCGCCTCAGGGCCAGCCGGCCTGCACAGGGCCTGTCACTCACTGATGACAGCTGACAGATGGGGTGCGCTTGGCAGGGACGGTTCACAGCTGATGCCCGGGGGAACATGTGGCATTCACCAAGTGTCTCGAAGACCCACAGCCACATCGGATGGGCTGTTCTCCTCGTGTCTGCCTCACGAAACACAGACAGGGTCCTTCTCCACCGCAAAACTGTCCTGCCCAGAGAGTCCCCCGAGACAGTGGTGTGAAAGTGCTTTCACAGGAGAGGTACCTCATCATGGAGTGGCCTGTGGCCGAGCCCTAGGACCTTCGGAATTGAGCCAGCGAAGGTTCGAGGACCCGTGCCGGCGGCCCGGGCCAGGCCAAGGCTGCAGACCACGTCCGCTCCCTGGACCCTGAGACGACAGCCCCGGGTCCCGTGGCAGGCGCGGCCCACCACGTACCTCGGGCAGTAAGCTGTCCTCGGAGCGTGTTCCGCAGTCCCTCTGCTGACTGGAAGCTCCTTGGAACGGTGCCGGGAAGGCCACCAGAGAACAGGGAGGCGGCAGCACCGCCCAGAGAGGGCCCCACGCATCCGGGGAAACCGGGGGCACAGCCCCGCGCTCCCTGCTCCTTCTGACGGTGCCAGAGCCGCTGCTGCCTGAGCTCACCGTGAGAGCCAGACCGACTCACGTGACCTAGCTCAGGAACGCACGCCCGTTAGGAAACCGGCTTCTGATTTATCAAACCCCTGACTGTGGAGTGTTTTTCTGTTTGGTTAATGACTGCCATCCTCAGGTTTGGCTTTAAGACTGACTCGGCTTCTAAACTCCAGATCTGCACGGGCGACAGTTTAGTTGAAGCCCCACGTCGAGCCTCCCCCACGAGCTGTTCAGGACCCCCCTTTTCTGCCCAGGACACGGGCTGCCCCACCCCTCACTCCTATGCCCCATTCTGACGGGGACGGAGCTCCATGCCCTGACGACAGGAGGGACAAGACGGGTCACTCGGCCCCCGGAGGCAAAGCAGAAGTGCAGGTGAGTCAGAGGGCACCGGGAGACCCCGGTAAGAGCCAGAAGACAGGCACTAGCGCCGGCCCCAGCACAACACGGCAACTGAGCCCAGCTCTCAAGGGACCGCGCGCTCGAAGCAATGTCCCCCTCCTTCCGCTGGGCTGCACCCCGTCTCCCTTCCCCAGGAAAGACAGTGGCTCCGAACCCGGTTTCGTTTCTCTGTACCCGCCAGACCCGTCAGCCACGGAGCAGGGAAAACACCAATTATTCTCTTTGCTGAGAGCGGCACCACCAGCGATGGCGCTGGCGCTGGCGCCGCTGTGAACATGCAGAATCTGCCAATAGGCTTTCCAAAAAAAAATTAAAAATTCAAACTGAATTGTTATAAAATCACCATCATTTTTCTGACAGACTAAGTGGGCCACAACAACCATCTAATTTTAAAGAACTGCTAGAACTCTACGAGAAATTTCCAGAGAATACCGCACAAACCCTGAAATAAAAACATTCTCAGTCCTGTTTGTCTTGGAGGCAAGTCGGTGCTGCTGGCCAAACAGAACATTTTCAGAATCCCCCGCGTGGCACTGGGGACAAGGAGAAGGGGCGCGGACCACAGGGAGAGCCCTGCCTCTCACGCACAGATGGGGGACCCGAGTGGGTGGGACGGACGCCTGTTGTCCGACCCCGCGGGAAACGCACCCTGCGGGGTCTCGGCCCCAGGTGTGGACGAGCAGGAGAGAGTTGGGGCCTCACAGGCCGCC
>PVJI01013307.1:0-48227 GCA_004026765.1 Micronycteris hirsuta
TGATGTTTGTTTTTGCCTGAATTTTAACAGTTCCTGAAGTGAAACACTGCATTGTCATTGAACAAGTTTATCACGTGGTTTGCTACTTCTTTGTCTAGGTGATATTTCTCAGTGAAACTTTGCATTTCTCCACATTTGCCAAGCATTTCCTTGATTCGTGAAGTAGAAATATCTTCCCTTCCATCATTCGCCTCTGATGAAATCTCTTCAACTGCCACCCATTTCTGCTCCCTCTGAAGATCTGGGAGTTCCTTGGTGGTCAGCTCAGTGTGGTGGTCCTCCACCAACTCCTTCACATCATCGTCATCCACCTCCAAGCCCATAGACTTGCCCAGAGATACAAAATGTCCTGCACAATGAGCCAGTACAGCCCTCCCTGATTGAAAAGCAGTTGGCTGCTAACTGATAGGGAGGGGCCGGGAAAGCCATGATGATGGTGGCGGCAGGCAAGCATGGTGCCTGTCAGGGAGGCCCCAGAAGATGGCAGCGGGACCTAGAGCCACAGAGATAGCAGTTGCCAGAGTTGCAGAAACAGTGGCCTGGCGACCCGAGGGGATGCTGTGGTGGTGCCAGCTGGCGCCCACCTGAACGGTATGCACTGGTGCTGCTCAACTGCAGCTCCTGGTGCCCGCACACCAGCGTCCAGTGCAGGCCTAAATTATCTGCCCAAACTTGGGTGTGAACCCAAAAGGCCTGTCCTGTGCGTCTAAAAGGCCATTTGGTTGTGCCAACCTCCCAAGAAGAGGGAGGAAATATCCTGCTAGATCCTGTGAGCTACATGTGCATGTGACACAGGATGGGGTTTGTGGCAGCGATCGGAATAGCTACATCACACCTTGAGTTTCTGGTCCCAATTATGGAAGGGAAATGGAATCATACAATATGTGACCTTTTAGTTCTGCCTACTTAGAGTAATGTTTTCCAGGTTGATTATTCAGAGATGAATAACATTTCCTTGTATGCATTCATCATATTTTATTTGTTCACACATCAGCTGATGCACATTTAGGTTGTTTCCACTTCAGGGCTATTATGAATAATGCTGCTATGAACCTTAGTGTACAAAATGTATGCATTATATTTTCTTGGGAAGTGCTGGTTCATATGTTAACACTATGTTTAATTCTTTGTCAGAAACTGACAAACTGTTTTCCAAAGCAATGACACCATTTTGTATACCCAGGAGTAGTGTATGAGGATTCCAATTTTTTTGCTTTCTCACAAACACTTCATATTGTATGTGATATTTAAAAAATTATTATCATTCTCAATGTGTGTGTGGTATCTCAGTGTGGTTTCCATCTGTATTTGTCCATATCTTTTCATGTGCTCACTGGTTATTTGTGTACCTTCACTGGAGAAATGTCTAATCAGATCCTTTGTCCATTTTTACATTGGGTAACTTGTCTTTTTATTATTGAGGTTAAGAGTTGTTTATATATTCCTGATACTAGACCCTATCAGATACATAATTTGCAAATGTTTTTCTTTCATCTCTTAAGTTGTCTTCTTTGTCTTTCTTTCCTTCTTCCTTCCTTCCTTCCTTTCTTCTTCCTTTCTTCCTCTCTCTCTATACATATATATAATATATAGGGAATAACATAGGGAATAATAATATAAATACATGGAGTAATATATTATTATAATAAATATAATGTAGAATATAAATAAATATCATAAGTATATAGGGAATGATATATATTATTAATACATGTTAATAGAATATATATAGGGAATAATATATGCATTATTACCTATGGTGAACTTTACATCCCCATGACTATTTTACAACTACCAATTTGCACTTCTTAACCCTTCACCTCTTTCACCCAGTCCCCTAACTCCCTTCCCTTCTAGCAACCACCAGTCCATACGTGTCTATGAGTCTGTTTCAATTTCATTTGTTATTTTGTTCTTTATTCCATATGTAAGTGAAATCATATGATATTTTTCTTTCTCTGACTGACTTATTTCACTGAGAATAATACTTGTTAGGTCCATCCACACTATTATAAATGGTAAGATTTCATTCTTTTTATGACTGATTAATATTCCATTGTATATATGTACCACAGCTTTTCTGTCCACTCATCTACTGATGGGCACTTGAGTTGCTTCCATATCTTGGCAATTGTAAATAATGCTGCAATACAGATACCTGTGCATATATTCTTTTGATTTACTGTTTCGGGTTTCATCAGATAAATTCCCAGAAGTGGAAACAATAGGTCATAAGGCAGTTCATTTTTAATTTTCTGAGGTAACTTTATAATGTTGTCCATAATGATTGCAGCAATCTTCATTCCCACCAACAGTGCACAAGGGTTCCCTTTTCTTTACAGCTTCACCAATGCTTGTCAATTTATTGATGATGGCCATTCTGGCAGGTTTGAGGTGATATCTCATGGTGGTTTTAATTTGCATTTCTCTGACCATTACTGATGTTGAGCTTCTTTTTGTATGTCTATTGGTCATCTGTATGTCTTCTTTGGACAAGTATTTATTCAGGTCCTCTGTCCATTTTTTAATTTAAAAAAAAAAATTTGTTTTTTTGGTGTAGAGCAGTATAAATTCTTTATATGTTTTGAATATTAATCCCTTATCAGATGCCTCATTAGCAAATATGTTCTTTCATTCAGTAGATTGTCTTTTTGTTTTGTGAAAAATTACATTTGCTGTGCAAAAAGTTTTTAGTTTGATACAGTCACATTTGTTTATTTTTTCCTTTATTTCTCTTGTCTAAGGAGTTATATCAGAAAAAATATTGCTAACAGAAATGTACATGATTTTACTGCCTATGTTTTCTTCTAAGAGTTTTATGTTTTGGGATCTTACATGTAAGTCTTTAACCCATTTTGAATTTATTCTTGTATATGGTATAAGAAAGCGGTCTAGATGTTATTGTTTTTGCATGTATTTGTCCAGTTTTTCCCAGCACCATTATGGAATAGACCGTCTTTATCCCACCTTATGTTCTTACCTTTTTGGGAAGATACTAGTTTGACCATATAGGCGTGGGTTTATTTCTGGCCTCTGTATTTCTGTTCCATTGATCTATATTTGTTTTTATGCCAGACTGATGCTGTTTTGATTATTATGGTCTTGTATTATTATTTCATATATGGTAGCATGATACTTCCAAGTTTGTTCTTCTTTCTGAATATTGCTGGGGCTATTCAGAGTTTTTATGGTTCCATATACAATTTTGTATTATTTGTTTTAGTTCTGTGAAATAGCCATTAGTGTTTTGATAGGAATTGCATTGAATCTATATGTACTATGGACATGTTAATGATGTTATTTCTTCCTACCCATGAATATGACATGTACATTTATTTATTTGTATTTTCTTCAATTTCTTTCTTCAGGATCTTATCATTTTCTGAGTTCATGTATTTTACCTCCTTGGTTAAATTTATTTTTTGTATTTTATTTTAATTTTTGGTGCAATTATAAACAGAATTGTTTTTATAGTTTCTCTTTCTGATAGTTCATTTTGGCATATATTGGGTTGGCCAAAAAGTCTGTTTGTTTTTTTCTGTACGATTACTTTCATAGTGCTTAGTCATCTTTAACTTAATTCAAAACAATTTTGTTAGATTGTATTATGACGGTTGTCACATCAGTGTGCATTTAGAAAAAACTTATCAAAATTGGTGAATTTTTATGTAGCCATTTTAATAATGAAGATGGAAGAAAATATGCAACGTTTTTGGCATATTATGTTTCATTATTTCAAGAAAAGTAAAAATGCAAAAGAGAGATGTGCAGTGTATGGAGAAAGTACTGTGACTGATGGGATGTGTCAAAAGTGGTTTGCGAAGTTCCACACTGGAGATTTCTCACTGGAAAATACTCCACTGTTGTGTAGACCAGTTGAAGTTGATAGTGATCACACCATTAATTGAGAACAATCGATGTTATACCACACAGGAGATAGCTGACATACTCAAAATATCCAATATCAATAAAGTTATTGTTGAAAATGAAAAATGTGTCTTTTATTTTATGGAAAAAACTAAACAGACTTTTTGGCCAACCCATTAAAAATGCAACTAATTTCTGAATATTAATTGTGTATCCTGCTACTTCACTAAATTTATTTATCAGTTCTAGTAGTTTTTTGGTGGAGCCTTTAGTGTTCTCTATATACAACATCATGTCATCTGCAAATAATGACAGTTTTACTTTTTCCTTTCTAATTTGGATGCCTTTTATTTCTTCTTCCTGTCTGATTGCTGTGGCTAGGACTTCCAAAACTATGTTGAATAAAAGTGGTGAAAGCAAACATCCCTGTCTTGTTCCTGATTTTAACGGAAACAATTTTAGTTTTAGCTAATTATGATGTTGGCTGTGGTTTTGTCATATATGGCCTTTATTAAATTGAGGTATGTTTCCTCTATTCTCACTTTGTTGAGAGTTTTTATCGTAAAAATATGATGAAATGTGTGAGTTGTCTCTTTATTTTTCTTAACAGTGTCCTGTGGAACACAAAAATTTAAATGTTTGATGTAATTCAATTTTTTTACTTTTGTTGTCTATGCTTTTGATGTCATACTTTAGAAACCATTACCTAATCCCTGGAAAATGATATCAAGATTTATGATTATGGATTTTTTGGATTGAGTTTTATAGCTTAGATCTTACATTTGGATCTTTTATCTATTTTGAGCCTTCCCCCACCCCTTTTTAAACTTTTAAATAGACTTCATTTTGTAGAGTAGTTTTAGGTTCACATCAACTTTTAAATATGGTATGAAGTAGGGGATCTAATATCATTCTCTACGTGTAGTTGTCCAAATGTCGCAAAACAATTTGTTGAAAAGACAGTACTTTTACCATTGAATTTCCTTGGCACTCTTGTCAAAAATCAATTGAGTATGAATGTATGGGTTTCTTTTTTGACTTTCAATTCTATTCCATTGGTCTATGTGTCTATCCTTAGTCCACTACCACACTGTTTTTATTATTGTAAGTTTGTAGTAAGTTTTGCAACCAGGAAGTATGAGACCATCAGGTTCATTCTGTTTTCCCCAAGATTGTTTTGACCTTTCTTAGATCCTTGCATTTCCATAGGCAGTTTAGGATCTGTTTGTCAATTTCTGCAAAAAAAAAAAAGCCAGCTGAGATTTAATAGGGATTCCATTGAATCCATAGATCAATTTTGGGAGTATTTTAACAATATTATGTTTTTTGATCCATGGTTATGTGATGTCTTTCCATTTATTTAGGTCTTTAATTTCTTTCAGTGATGTTTAGTGCACAAGTCTTCTTCTTATTTTGTTAATTCTGTTCCTAAGTAATTTTATTCTTTTGAATCTACCATAATGCTATTGCTTTCTTAACTTCATTTTCAGAACAAATGTTCTTTTACTTCACTAGGAGGTATTGGAAATCTCTGCTGGTTGCTGCTGTTGTACTTAGTTACACTGACTGACTACAGAGGGTTCTATGTGTGGGCATCCAAGGCCTGGGCCTCTCCTGGGACACATGTGTGAGATATTTGAAGGTCCTTGCAGATCTATATACAGAGCACAGTTCCTTTGTGTGGGATACTGATGTTCATTTCTAGGATTTTAAATTTACCAATCAGCTACTGCCTTAATGGCACACCCTATAGGGTCTTTTTGGGTTTTATGCCCTGCAGTATGTGTCCTCTTTGGTGCAATAAGAGAGAGAGAAAGAGAGAGAGAGAACTCAGTTACGGTTAGTGTCTATAGTGTTCATTTGATAGATAAGGAGCTCACTTCCCCGACAGAAATTTACTATAAAGGTTTAATAATTCAGATGATAGGTTAAAGCATAGGGATAAAAGAATAACTGGACAGACCAATAGAGAATCCAAAATACAGGCCAAATTTTGTATTATTCCTGTTTGGGAAAATGATGGCGTTTTTCAAGACAATGTTTCAGAACAATTGGTTGTCAATTTGGAAAAAATAAAATTAGTTCTCTACTTGACACAATGCACAAAAGTAAATTCTAAGTTTATAAAAGGACTAAAGATTATTTAAAAACAAAAGAAGAAAAAAACCTAAAGTGTGAGAGTGTTTGAGATTTCTCCCCAGCATATGTCAGTTTGGTTTAAATAAACTCTTATAAAAACTCCCTACAGGTTCAGATGTTCTTACGACATGTAGGTCAGAAGTGTGACATGAATCTCACTGGGCTAAAATCAAGGTATCCTTCTTTATGGAGGCTCCAGGAGATATCTATTTTTTTGCCTTTTCAGATTGTCTATATTTCTTGGCTCACAGTTCTGATCCTCCATATTCAAAGCTAGTAATGTCATTTTTCTGGTTCTTTGGTCATGACCTTGAGAGGTTCTCCACTTATGATCACTCATAATTAGTTTTAGCCCACTCAGATAAGCCAGGATAATCTCTCTATCAAAGGGTCCTTAACTTTAATCATGTCTGTAAAATCCGTTTTGCCATGTAAGGCAATAGGTTCTGGGAATTAGGATGTGGACATTTTCATCTGCCAGAAAAGGAGGGCTCTGTCTTTCTGCCTGTCTGTGGTTCTCTAGCCCAGGTAAGTAGGCCTCCATATTAATTTTCTTTCATACTTCTATACCACTACCATAATTGCTAGACAGCTGTATTTGACATGTCATTCCTTGACTCAGAAATATTCCTTGGTGAGGCACTCAGATCAGTCCATAGAAGGGTCCTTAGTCACCCCTTCC
This sequence comes from Micronycteris hirsuta, assembly GCA_004026765.1. Lineage (NCBI taxonomy): Eukaryota > Metazoa > Chordata > Mammalia > Chiroptera > Phyllostomidae > Micronycteris > Micronycteris hirsuta. Next base: position 6,689 of record PVJI01013307.1, read on the forward strand.
CATTTTGGTCTTAAACAAGAGCTTTGTATTCTGGTTGGATGTGTTTACTTGCCATTGTCCTCTGTCACCTGCCCTGTTCTTCACATTCCTGACTGTACATCTTTTTTTTTTAATATATTTTATTGATTATGCTATTACAGTTGTCCCATTTCCCCCCCGTTCTTCCCCTCTGCCCTCATACCCCCCATTCCCTGCCCTTTAGTTTTTTTCCATAGGTCATACACATAAGTTCTTTGGCTTCTACATCTCCTATACTATTCTTAACCTCCCCCTGTCTGTTTTCTACCTACCGTTTATGCTACTTATTCTCTGCACCTTTTCCCCCTCTCTCCCCCTACCACTCCCCTGTTGATATCCCTCCATGTCTTATATAAATCCCTTTAACATTTCATATAATAAAGGCTGGGTGATGATGAACTCCTTGAACTTGACCTTATCTGAGAAGCACTTTATCTGCCCTTCCATTCTAAATGATGGCTTTGCTGGATAGAGTATTCTTGGATGTAGGTCCTTGCCTTTCATGACTTGGAATACTTCTCTCCAGCCCCTTCTTGCCTGCAAGGTCTCTTTTGAGAAATCAGCTGACAGTCTTATGGGAATTCCTTTGTAGGTGACTGTCTCCTTTTCTCTTGCTGCTTCTAAGATTCTCTCCTTATTTTTAATCTTGGTTAATGTAATTATGATGTGTCTTGGTGTGTTCCTCTTTGGGTCCAACTTCTTTGGGATTCTCTGAGCTTCCTGGACTTCCCAAAAGTCTATGTCCTTCACCAGCTTGGGGAAGTTCTCCTTCATTATTTGTTCAAATAAATTTTCAATCCCTTGGTCTTCCTCTTCTCCTTCTGGGACCCCTATGACTCAGATGTTGGGATGTTTAAAGATATCCTGGAGGTCCCTAAGCCTCTCCTCAGTTTTTTGAATTATTGTTTCTTCATTGTTTTCTAGTTGGATGTTTCTTCCTTTCTGCTGGTCCACTCCATTGATTTGAGTCCCAGTTTCCTTCTCATCCCTATTGGTTCCCTGCAGATTTCTCCTCATTTTCTTTATATTATCCTTCACTTGTTCAACTAATTTCGACCATTTTTCTTCCAATCCTGTGAGCATCCTGATTACCAGTGTTTTGAACTGTGCATCTGATAGGTTGGCTATCTCTTGGTCACTTAGTTGTGTTTTTTTCTGGAGCTTTGATCTGTTCTTTCATTTGGGCCATTTTTTTTTTCTCAGTGCACCTGTTACTTTAAGGGGCGGAGCCTTAGGTGTTCACCTGGGTAGGGAAACTCACTTCCTTGTGTTGTGACGCAGCCTGTGGGGGCAGGTCCTGAGAGAACAATGGCGCCTGCTCTACTCTCGCACTCACACTGCCACCCACAAGCAAGCTGCACCCCTCTGTGCTGGCTCTGGGGTCGGTGGATGGGCCTACACAGTTCCAAGTCCCTGTGGGTCTCCCCAATGAGCTCTCCTGTGAGGCCAGGAGTTCCTCACAGCTGCCCAAACCCCCACAGGTGTTTTCAATTGGTGGTTCGAGGTTCTACTTCCCCGAGTTGATGGGCTGCACAGTCTGCTCCGCTCCCCGCTTTTTTTCCCGGTTTGTCTGCACGTGAATGAGGACTTGCCCTGTCCACCAGTCTTGGCCCTGCTGGGTCCGGGTGGGCCAGGTGCTAGCCGCGTTTTGGTCAGGCACCCCCACCATGGATCTTTCCAGACAGCTGCAGCATTGCCGGCACCACTCCACAAACCCCGGTCTTGCCTCATTCTCTCCGCCTGTTTGCTGCACGCTCCCCACCCGGTTCGCTGTGCGCTCTCTGCCCGGCTCCGCCCCGCTTACCAGACTGGATGAATAACTTCCTCTCAGTTTGATTTTCTGTCAGATCTGGCTATTTTTGTTTATTTAACTTGCTGTTTTTCCTCGTTTGGTTGTGTGAGGAGGCACGGCGTGTCCACCTACGCTTCCATCTTGCCGGAAGTCCCTGACTGCACACCTTTGCCTGAGTTGTTCCTGCAAAACCAGAACACCTTCTTCCCTGATTTTACCCATCTTTCCTGTGAAATTCTGTGAGACTGATTGTCTTTACTCCACAGTTAGAGTTTCTTATAATTATCTAGTACTGTTATTTAACTTTTATGTGAATGTATTTGATATTTTCATCTAGACCAGTCACCCTAAGGTGCTTGTTAAAAGGCAGAGCCCTGGGATTCACCTTCAGAGAGACTTTTTTAAAAACAAAACAAACAAGCAAGCAAACTATAACCAGAGACATTGAAATAAAGAACAAACTAATAGAAACCAGAGGGGAAGGGGGAAAAATAGAGGAATGTCCATCAAGGAGCATGTATCAAGGACACATGGACAAAGCCAAAGGGGGCAGGTTCGCGGGTGGGAGGAGGGGATGGGTGGGGTGGGGAGCCATGATGGGGTGAAAATGGAGACAACTGTACTTGGAAAACAATAAAATAAATAAATAAGAAGGTATAAGTAATTTTAAAAGACTAGAGGGAAACACTCATATAGGAGAATATCTTTATGACCTTGGAGTGGGGACATATTTTATTGAAAAGAAGAAACAATTTGCATAAATAAAAAAATCAAGAATGATAAATCTGATTGTAAAGGCACCAGTATAAAAAAGTAAAACATGAATTTCTAGCCTGGAAGAAGATAGGTATTGGCTTTATATAATCAATGAAGAATTTATATACTAACTATAGAAAGATTTCTAAAAATCAATAATCAAAATATAAGCAGCCCATCTGAGAAGTGGCCCAGGCAGAAAAAGACATGTAATTGCTACTGAAGATGTGGAAAGATACTCAGTCCTATGAGGAATAGGGAAATTAAAAAATAACAGCATTTTATTAAATGGTAAAAAGGAAATACTATTTTACACTGTTCAGATTAGTAAAAAGTTAAAAAACTCTGAAAATATACAGTGCTAGTGTTGGACATTTTCATATTCTTCTGGTAATTTTTGATATTGTCAAGTTGAAGATATGCATATACTAAGACCTCATAAGTGTCACTAGAGAAACTTGTACACATGCCTTAAAAGAGGGATTTATAAAAATGTTTATATAGAAAGGTTGAAAAATGTAGCAAACAAAATATAACAAAATCCCTAGAAACTCACTATATGTTCATTAATTTGAGAGTAGAAAATGTGGGAAAATTTCTAGTGGAATAACATAGAATAGTTAAGATAAATTAACTAAAGCTATTTTATACTGTTGCGGGAAAATGAAGCGACCAAACTCCTGATGAGAGGTATGAGTTACAGACCCTTTATTATGCATGCGGACCCTAGGGAGAAATCTCCAAATCCAGGGCCCCAAACCAAGGAAGGGACTGGCTTATATATGTTCAGGTAGTGATGAGAAACTTTGTGGCAGAAGATTACAGGAGCCAGGAACGGAAGTCAGGTCTAGCTTTCCTTATTTGGGAGACAAAGAAAAAGGCACATGAGCTTGGGACTTCCTGCCTACGTGGGCCTAGTGGCAAGCAAGGGTTACAGAAGCTTGATGCAGCAGTTAAATCTAGCTATGTTATTTGGTAAAAACGAAGCACAGAATGTTACATGATTCAAGCTAAACACAAGTTCTACAATCAAGGACAAAGCACAGGGGTTAAATATGCAAGTTGCAAAGTACAGAGACAAAACATGGCAGCTTACAAAATACTGAGTCATAAACACAGAGGTTGCCTGTCCTTCGCCCCCGGCCCCTCCTGCAGGCGGGAGGTGTTTCTGCCAGGGGGGCTGCTGCCTTCCCGGGGGATGGAGCCTGCCACAGCTCCTTGCTCTCTGTGGGCGGGAGCTGGTCTCTCGGAGTCCCACTCTCTGCAGACTGGGAGGTGTTTCTGAGGCTCAGTAACATGGAGGTTGCCTGTTACAATACATGCATAGGTTAAATCTCCAAAACATTGTTGAGGAAAAAAAAAGAGTAAGAAAGTTGAAGAAAGAGATATACAATTAAACTTAAATATATATTATATATAATGAATATATAAACAGTGTATATGTACTGTATATGCACATGCTATACAATGTATACTAGACAATAAAACAAAATATAAAAACAATACTAAACATCACTTATGGATACATTTATATATGAGAAAAACATAAGAACAGGTATGGAAATGTAACAAGGTGCAGCTGGGAGGAGGGCCCCCTAGAGGGAGATAATTGGCCCCACACTAAAAGGCCACACCTAACCTGAATGCTGGCAGCTGTGGCCAATTGTGGGAGGAGCCAGAAATGAGACTCTGGGATTTAAATCCAGGCAGAACGCTGCTTGGGTGGGCCTTTTGTGAGCTGCTTGGGTGTCGGTCTCCGGCTCTCCTCTTTGGGCGCTTCCCACTCCACACTGCTTGAGGGCTCTCTTGAGTGGCTCTTCTCGGGACCACACTGCTTGAGAGGTCTCTTCAGGTCTCTCTCGGTCTCTCTTCGGGACCGCATGGCTTGAGTGAGAGTCAGGGTCATGTGAATGGTTCTGGGAGCCTGTGTAAAATACAGTACCCCAGACTGGGCAGTGGGAGAGGGAAGGACTGTGTGTGTGTAAATAAACAATTCCTTTTTAATTCTTTTCCTTTTGAATCTTTCCTTTGGCGGCGGGCAAAACGAACCTGGTAAGGGGGAGAAATCCCCGGGTACAGAAAAAGGGGGGTCTTTCATCCAGCCCCCCCCCATTTGTTCTGTAACAGAAATATAAACACCAAATTCAGAAGGCAGGGAAGGATATGGGTTGAGGTGGGGCTACAGAGTGGTTCATGATCATTTCTATTCTTTTCTGTATGCCTGAGATACTTAATTAAATGCAAGCAAATAAAATAACTCCCAGCATTGTGAAATACCTCCAAATTCAATTTTCTGTAATTTATTCAGGCCTAATTTCAGCCTAATTCTTCCCAAATGGTTTGCCTGCTCTCGGCCTGGTGACACAATTGATATTTAACTTTAATCTCATACTAGGACTCTCCTTTGTCTTGGGGAAGCCAAATATTTGCTTTCAGTTAGCAAGTCTGTATAGGAATTTCTTCCCACCTTACAAGTAGTGTTCTCTTTTCAAAATATTCCAACCTGTTTGCTTAATTTTCAGAGAAAGGAGAATGATGAGCTGGACATAGGATAATTTGCAGGACATGGGTTCAAATATGGGTTGTCAAATTTGTCATCCAGCTGTAAGACTACCAAAATGGAGTCAGGATTATTTAGTTCTAGTTCTGAATCTGTCCTTGACCAGGAATGTAAGACCTTAAATGAATCCCATAATTGCTTTGGCCTTCAGTTTTCTCACAGTTAAAGGTTATGATAAAAATAATCTCTAAGGTAACATCTTGATCTAACTTTCCATGATTCTAAGGCAGGATTTGAGCTTCTGTCCAAATAATTCCTTGGCTATAAACTTCTCTCTTCTATCATTTCCATCAAACTGGTTGGATAACTACCAATTTCAAATCTCTGGGCAACTTTACAGGATGTGGTATTTTTCATAAGTCTAATTTACAGGGGCAAAGAGTCAAATTTACCCCATCTATCATTATAATGCCAAATGTCCTGGCTGCTCCTTTTATTATATTTTAACATTTTCTTTGTAATTTATGCCAGTAATGATCTGGTAAGTCCCTTAAAATGGTTGGTAGTCTCTTTGCAGCAACATTTTCCTACTTTTCCCCTGCTTGGCTCTACGAGGAAACTAATTTATTTTCTGAGGTATGGTACAAATTCATTTTGTTTAAATTAATATATTGTGTTATCAATGGAAAAAGAGACCCCACTAATAAAAAAGCAATTACTTTGCCTTTTGAGTCTATATAAGTGTAAAATATTAAGTTCAGCAGGAATAAGAACTGCCAGCTTAATTGCAGCTTGAAACCAACTACGGTCCATTTAATTCAAGCACACGTGATGCTTGAATTCAAAAGAAGGGAGATGGGCAAATGGAGTTTAAATATTATACAGTTAATAGCAGGGAGGATGCCTATTTCCACATGACTCAGAATACCAGTGTAGTGGTATAGATGATGCAGTAAAATGCAATGTGGCCAATTTCATGAGAAGAGAAAGAAGTTATATAGCTAAAATATGCATGAGCAAAGGAAAATTTGGGAAATTAACAAAATACATTTGAGGATATTTGTTTAGTAACTTTGAACAGATTAATATAATGTGTCTTATGATTTATTAAAAATTAGATGAAGAAATAAGGAAAACTATAACACATGGCATTAAATTATCCAAAAAGAATAAACAGAATTTGAGTTCCACAAATAGCAGCCAAGAGGATAATTTCATCCAGGAATAGAAAACTCTGAATAAATATGACAACTGATGAAATTAAAAAAATACATTTTTTTATTTTAGGTTTTTTTATTGATTATGCTATTACTGTTTTCCCAAATTTCCCCCTTTATCACCCCTCCTCCCTGCACCCCCCAACCTCCAGCATTCCCCTCCTTAGTTCATGTTCATGGGTCGTACATATAAGTTCTTTGACTTCTCTGTTTCCTATACCATTCCTTAACCTCTCTTCAACTATTTTATGCCTACCGCTTATGCTTCTTATTCCCTGTACCTTTCCCCCTATTATTCCCCTCCCCCTACCCACTAAAAACCCTCCACGTGATGTCCATTTCTCTGATTCTGTTCTTGTTCTAGTTATTTGCTTAGTATTTGTTTTCATTGTTTTTTTAGGTTCACTTGATAGTTGTGATTTTGTTGTTATTTTACTTTTCATGGTTTTTGATCTTCAGTTTTTTAGATAAGTCCCTTTAACATTTTATATAATAAGGGTGTGGTGATGATGAAATCCTTTAACTTGACCTTATCTGGGAAGCACTTTATCTGCCCTTCCATTCTAAATTATAGCTTTGCTGGATAGAGTATTCTTGGACGTAGGTCCTTGCCTTTCATGACTTCAAATATTTCTTTCCAGCCCCTTCTTGCCTGTAAGGTTTCTTTTGAGAAATCAGCTGATAACCTTATGGGAACTCCTTTGTAGATAACTCTCTCCTTTCCTCTTGCTGCTTTTAAGATTCTCTCTTTATCTTTAATCTTGGGTAATTTAATGATGATGTGCCTTGGTGTGTTCCTCTTTGGGTCCAACTTCTTTGGGACTCCCTGAGCTTCCTGGACTTCCTGGAAGTCTATTTCCTTTGCCAGATTGGGGAAGTTTTCCTTCATTATTTGTTCAAATAAGTTTTCAATTTCTTGCTGTTATTGTTCTCCTTCTGGCACCCCTATAATTCATATATTGGAAGGTTTAAAGTTGTCCCACAGGTTACTAAGCCTCTCTTCATCTTTTTTTGAATTCTTGTTTCTTCATTCTGTTCCAGTTGGATGTATATTTCTTCTTTTTGTTCCAAATTGTTGATTTGAGTCCTGGTTTCCTTCCTGACACTGTAGGTTCCCTGAATATTTTGCTTTATTTCACTTTGGGTAGTCTTCATTTTTTCTTTCATTTTTTGACCAAGCTCAATCAGTTCTGTGCTCACAAATGATTGGTAACCTTGATTCATCAATCAAGATTAGTGATTGATCTAATCAATCACTTGATTGGTTCATCTTGATTACCTATGTTTTGAATTCCACATCAGATAGATTAGATATCTCCTCATCACTTAGCTCTTTCTCTGGAATTTTGCTCTGATCTTTCATTTGGGCCATATTTCTTTGTCTCGGCACACCTGTTAAGTTATAAGGGGGCGGTGCCTTAGGTATTTACCAGGGCAGGGCAACTCTCTTTGCTGCGTTGTGCTGCTGTCTGTGGAGGAGGGGTCTGAGAGGGAACAATGCAGCTCAGTTGCTGGGCTCTAGCCCCACTTTCCAACAAACTCTTGTGTGAGACTGGGAGTTTCTACCACCATGGCACTCCTGCCATACTCCACAGTCAGCTCTGAGTCTCAGTTTCCCATTTAGCCAACCCAGCCCTCAGGGTCTACCACCTCACCAGGGGTCCTTTCAGCCAGCCCCGCCCCCATGGTCTGCCTTCTCCAGGGTTTTTTCTGTCTGCCCATCTGCCCGTCTCCCCCATACTGGTCTGGTTGACTGTTTCTCTACTTTCTTGGTTGCCGGATTCCATGCAGTTTGATTTTCTGGCACTTCTGGTTGTTTATTGTTTTTAGATTGGTTGTTATTCTCCTTTTGGATGTGCGAGGTAGCGAAGGGTTTCTACCTATCCCTCCATCTTAGCTGAAACCTCCACTGCAAATCTTTTTTTTAATTGTTCATTTATAGTTGTTCCACCTTTTTCCCTCTCGCTCACACCAACCCTGTTCCCATCCCACTACCACAGTCAATCTCCCCTCATTGTCTGTACCCAGAGTCTTCTATTCATGTTCCTTTGCTTGCCCCTTCCACTTCTTACCCCATTATCCCCCTTTCCCTCTCTCCTCTGGTCACTGTTATGTTCTTTATTTCCAAGTCTCTGGTTCTATTTTGCTCATATGTTTGTTTTGTTGATTAGGTTCCATTTATAGGTGAGATCATATGATATTTTCCTTTCACCACTTGGCTTAATTCACTTAGCATAATTATCTCCAGTTCCGTTAATGCTGTTGTGAAGGGTAGAAATTACCCCTTTCTTTCTTCCGTGTAGTATTCCATTGTGTAAATGTACCACAGCTTTTCTATGCACTCATTTACTGATGGGAACTTAGACTGTTTCCAGCACTTGGCTTTTGTAAATAATGCTGCTATGAACATTGGGGTGCATTGGTTCTTGTGAATTGGTGATTCAGGATTCTTAGGGTATAGTCCCAGCAGTGGAATGGCTGGATTGAAAAGCAGTTCCATTTTTAGTTTTTTGAGGAAATTCCATACTGTTTTCCAAGGTGGTTGCACCAGTCTGCATTCCTACAAATAGTGTACTAGGTTTCCTTTTTCTCCACAACCTCAGCAGCACTTCTTTGTTGGTTTGGTTAGGATGACCATTCTGACCAGTGTGAAGTGGTATCTCATTGTGGCTTAAATTTGCATCTCTTTAATGGCTAGTGATGCTGAGGATCCTTTCATATGTCTCTGGGCCCTCTGTATGTCCTCCTTGGAAAAGTGTTTTTGTTGCATACTTTGCCCATTTTTTAATTGGATTGTTTGTCTTCCTGGTGTGGAGTCATGTGAGTTCTTTATATGAACTCTATATATAAAAATTATATATTTTGGAGATCAAATCCTTGTCCAAGTTATCATTGGCAAATATGTTTTCCCTTCCGGTTGATTCCCTTTCCATTTTGTTGTTTTATTTAGCCATGCAGAAGCTTTTTAGTTTGATGTAGTCCCACTTGTTTATTCTTTCCTTTATATCCCTTGCGCTAGGGAGTATACTATTGAAAATATTGTTGCATAGGATATCTGAAATTTTCCTGTATATGTTTTCCTCTAGGATTTTTAAGGTGTAACACCCTTAAATTTAAGTCCTTTATCCATCTTGAGTTTATTTTTGTGAATGGCGTAAGTTGGTGATCTAGCTTCATTTTTTTTAATGTATTTGTCCAGATCTCCCAACACCATTTACTGAAGAGGCTATTTTCACTCCATTTTATGTTCCTGCTCCCTTTGTCAAATATTAACTGACCATATGGACATGGGCTTATTTCTTGGCTCTGTTTTGTTCCATTGGTGTATGTGTCTATCCTTATGCCAGTACCAGACTGTTTTGAATACAGTGGCCTTGTAATATAGCTTGATATTACATATCACATTCCCTCCTTATGGACTGGAAAAATTACCATCATTAAAACGTCCATACTTCCCAAAGCAATCTGTAGATTCAACATAAACCCTATAAAAATACCAATGACATATTTTACAGATATAGAATATTTAAAAAATTTCAAAACCATAAATGAACCTGAACAGCCTAAGCAATTTTGAGAAAGAACAAAGTGGGAGAGATCACAAGTATGTTTTAAATATATTTTATTGATTATGCTATTACAGCTGTCTCAATTTTTCCCCATTTGCTGCCCTCAATCTGATACCCCCCATTACCTCTGGCACTGCCCTGCCCCTTAGTTCATGTTCATAGGTCATGCATATAAGTTATTTGGCTACTCCATTTCCTATACTATTCTTAATATTTCCCTATCTATTCTGTAACAACCAATCTGTACTTCTTAATCCCTGCACCTTTCCCCCCATTCTCACCCTTCCCCCTCCCAGCTGATGACCCTCCATATCTATGATTCTGTTTCTGTTCTGCTTGTTTTCTTAGTTTGTTTTTTAGATTCAATTGTTGATAGTTCTCAATTTATTGCCATTTTAACGTTCATAGTTTTTATCTTCTTCTTTTTCTTATATAATTTCCTTTAACATTTCATATAATCAGGGCTTGGTGATGATGAACTCCTTTAGTTTTACCTTGTCTGAGAAGCTCTTTATCTACCCTTCCATTCTAAATGATAGCTTTGCTGGATAGTATAGTGAACCGTTTCATGTGGCATGGGAACATAGCCCAGCCCCCACTCAGAAAACCCAGTGAGGTTCAAGGTTTGGCATGCAGGAGCCATGCCCATGGATAGGTTTTCCAGTGGGGAATCAGGTCTGCCTTGTACCTAGGCTGCTATGAGATTTGCTTTTGCTAAAACTCCCTCACCCTGGATTGAGGCAACAAATATTCACTGCATATCTCTCAAGTAACTTCCTAAAAGTCTGTGCTAAACCTCTCAAGCATGGAGTGTAACCAGTTCAACCACTGTTCCCCTGGATTTGTAACATCCTTCTCTTTGAAGTAATTAGCAACATTCTTTCCTTTGTAAAAGGTAATCACCTACAGTGAACCTATGCATAGTCAATGAGGATCTGTGCATAGTAAATGAGAATCATCCTCAATGTAATGTACCCAGAAAAGCAATAAAAAAAAGCCTGTCCAGGCAGCGGTCTGTCTTTCTTGGGCCCTCTCTCTCTCTCACTTAGAGAGCAGCCATGCCGTCCCTTTTTCTCCACAGGACTTCTGTAGTTTGTGTGCATTCGTTCCCCATAGCAACCATAACACGCGGACTCCATGTGGGTGCAGGGTCTGCATCAGATAGAATAACCTGTGTTGTAGGTCCTCGCTTTTCATCATTTTGGATACTTCATGCCAGTCCTTTCTACCCTGCAAAGTTTCTTTTGAGTAATCAGCTGATAGTCATGGGAATTCCTTTGTAGGTGACTATCTGCTTTTCTCTTGATGCTTTTAATATTCTCTCTTTATCTTTAACCTTTGGCATTTTAATTATAATGTGACTTGGTGTGGTTCTCTTTGTGTCCATCTTATTTGGGACTCTCTGTGCTTCCTGGACTTGTATGTTTATTTCCTTCACCAAAATAGGGAAGTTTTCCTTCATTATTTTTTCAAATAGATTTCCAATTTCTTGCTCTTTTTCTTCACCTTTTAGCACCCCTATGATTTGAATGTTGATACATTGGAAGTTGTTCCAGAGACTCCTTAGCCTATCCTTGTTATTTTGCATTCTTTTTTCTTCTTGATGTTCTGATTGAATGGTTTTTTTTTCCTTCCTTTTGCTCCAAATGATTTAATTCTTGGTTTCATTCATTCCACTGCTGGTTCTCTGTAAATTTTTCTTCATTTCACTTAGTATAACCTTACTATCTGCATGGGTGTTTTTAGGCCATTGTAGTACCCAATAAGTTCTTTGACCATCCTAATAACCAGCGTTTTGAACTATGTATCTGGTAGATAGCTTATCTCCATTTTGTTTAGTTCTTTATCTGGAGTTTTGTTCTGTTCTTTCATTTGGGCCACATTTCTTTGTCTCTTCATTTCGGCATCCTCCCTGCATTTGTTTCTGTGTATTAGGTAACATTGTTTTGAGTCCTGGCCTTAATAGTGTGGCCTATGGTAGGAAAGCACGCTGGTAAATTGGATGGAATGGAGCCTTAGGTAATCACCAGGGCGGGGCAACCCATGTGAACAAGGTTGGTGGAGTCTACAATATAGTGTTGCTGCTCTGTGGCTCTGTGTAGGGGAGGGTTCAGAGAGGGGACAATGCTGCTGCCTGGCCTCTAGAGTTTTCTCCGGGAGGAAGCTGTCCCTGGCATTAACCTTGATGCCAGGCACTTCAGTTTCTCCCCATATACCACTGGTTCCCCTCCCGGAGGGCACCTTTAAATATTAAAGAGGAGAGATCCTTAAAAGCACAAAGAGAAAAGGAGACAGTTATCTACAAAGGAGTTCCCATAAGACTATCTGCTGATTTCTCAAAAGAAATTTTACAGACAAGAAGGGGCTGGAAAGAAGTATTTGAAGTCATCAAAGGCAATCTTGGACCTACATCCAAGATTACTCTATCCAGCAAAGTTATCATTTAGAATGTAAGGCCAGATAAAGTGCTTCCCAGATAAGGTCAAGTTCAAGGAGTTCACCATCACCCAGCCCTTATTATATGAAATGTTAAAGGGACTTATCTCAGAAATTGAAGAAGATCAAAAACTATGAACAGTAAAATGACAACAAACTCACAACTATCAACAACTGAATTAAAAAAAAAAAACAAAACAAAAACTAATCAAACAACTAGAACAGGAACAGAATCACAGAAATGGAGATCATGTGGAGGGTTATCAATGAGGAGGGTGATGGGGAGAATGGGGTGGGTAATGGTACAGGGAATAAGAAATATAAATGTTAGGTACAAAATAGACAGGGGGAGGTTAAGAATAGTATAGGAATTAGAAAATCCAAAGAATGTATATGTACAACCCATGGGCATGAATTAAGGGATGGGGGTAGAGGGTATAGGGTGCTGGGTGGAGGGTGGATAAAGGGGAGAAAAATTTGGGAGAACTGTAATAGTATTATCGATAAAATATACTTAAAAAAATAAAATCCTGAACATGTCCAGATGATGACACATTGGGCAACAGGTAATGTTGAAAAGGGTGATTTGATTATTTCTTTTGCATAAGAGCTTTCCATAGAACCTCCTGGATTTGTCAAGCTTCTCATGGTAAGAACATTGATTTTCACACTGCCATTGTTACTGACCAATGGGCTTTTATAATATCAATTTCACTAGTAGTGGCAACACTGGCAACTAAAACTATCCTTTCCATTAAAGATGAGGTGATCTTGATGCTTCTGACTAGGCTAAGTGACTTCTCTGTGTCAGAGAGTTTACAGCTACAAGAACACCCCTGACTCCACCAGTCCCCCAGTGACTGCCACTATAGTGTTTAAATGGGGCCACACTGGCAGCATATCACCTTGAGTTTATCTCTCATGAGTTTAAGCCAGACACCTGTATTGTCTCCTTCAGTGGGTGATACTTACAAGGTAAATCAAATAATGAGAGTAATTGTACTCCAGTGAGTGGTTACAAACATGAGTTAGAAAACTAGTTTCCAATCTCTTGTTTTCATCTTATATACTAGACATACCCTGCATTTGCCCACACATTTCTGAAACACACATTACTGCTCTAGCAGAGACTACCTGTTCCCTAAGTAGCACAAAAACAGATTCCATATGGGCTGCTATACAGGTGTTGATTGTATGGATTGCTGCTGTTCTTCCTGAATTTTACTATATGTAGGCATATGTTCTTTCTTTCTGTTTTTTTGAATTTTTATAAGTTTATTTAAGCCAAACTGATGCATATGCCAGGCACCAAGATCTCAAATTCTCCCCATATTTTCTTTTTCAATGAGGTTTTAGAAGATTAAGGGAAGCTATCTAATTAGATATAAACACTTGTTACTAAAGTATTTAGGCTAACCTAGACTGGAAGATACTGCTTAACTGAATCACAGAAAAATAAAAAAAAATCCTCTTACTTAGAATTTAGCGATTTCTGTTCGTTAGGGCACCCTATCAAATTCTTTAAGAATGACTTTTTTTTTTAAGATTTTATTTATTTTCAAAGAGAGGGGAAGGGAAGGAGAAAGAGAGGGAGAGAAACATCAATGTGTGGTTGCCTCTCACATGGCCCCCAGTGGGGACCTGGTCCACAACCCAGGCATGTGCCCCGACTGGGAATTGAACCAGCGAGCCTTTGGTTCGTAGCACACACTCAATCCACTGAGCTACACCATCCAGGCAAGAATGACTTTTTAAAAATTATAAAAAATATGTGTTTGTAAAGTAAAATGAAGAATACTGACATAAGTTTAAAAATAACCAATAATTTTTACCATCCTGAGATAATAACGTGCTATATTTTGGTGTATATGCTTCTAGCAAGTTTTCTATGCCCAAGCTACACTTCTTATATGAACTAATATCTATAGGGCAGGAACCTATCAATCATTGGCTGAGTAAAGCATAATTAGATAGCAGAGAAATACAGGTAGAGCTGAAAGTATTAATAAAAATTATTCTCAAAATTGTAAGGATAATAAAAGAGGCATAAATTACAAAGCTTGTATGCCTATAGAAACCATTTTTGCAGGATAGAAAATTAATATCCACAAATTAGTTGGATTTTTATATACCAATAATGAACTATCAGAAAGGGAAATTAATAAAACAATCCTATTTACAATTGCTTCAAAAAGAATAAAATACCTAGGAATAAAAATCAAGAATATAAATGGTCTGTACTCAGAAAACTGAAGAAGATACAAACGAGTGAAAGAAAATAATGTGTTCATGGATAGGAAGAATTAACATCATTAAGATGCCCATACTACCCAAAGCAATCTATAGATTCAATGCAATTCCTATCAAGATACCAATGATGTATTCACAGAACTAGAACAAATATTCTACAAATTCGTATGGAACCAGAAAAGACTCCAAATAGCCATAGCAATCCTGAGAAGGAAGAACAAAGTTGGAGTAATTATGCTACTGATATCAAACTATATTATAATGTCATAGTAATCAAAACAGAATGGTACAAGCATAAAAACAGACACATAGATCAATGGAACAGAACAGAGATCCCAGAAATAAACCCATGTTTTCATAGCCAATTAATATTTAACAGAAGAAGCAAGCACACTCAATGCACTACACATAGTTTATTCAATAAATAGTATTAGTAAAATTGAACAGATACATGTAGAAAAATGAAACCAGACCAGATTTTTACACCACAGATAAGAATAAATTCAAAATGGATAAAAGACTTAAATGTTAGACTCAAATTGATAAAAATCCAAGAAAAAAACATATGCAGTAAAATCTCAGACATCGTTCATAGCAATACTTTTTCTGATATATTGCCTAAGGCAAGACAAACAAAAGATGACAGCATAGGTGGAACTGGAGAGCATTATGCTAAGTGAAATAAGCCAGGCGGTGAGGGACAAATACCATATGATCTCACCTTTAACTGGAATATAATCAACAAAAGAAAAAAGCAAGAAACACATAACCAGAGACATTGAAATTAAGAACAATCTAACAATAGCCAGAGGGGAGGAGGGAGGGGACAATGGGGAGAAGGGTTTTCAGGAACCACTATAGAGGACACATGGACAGAACCAAGGGGAAGGAGGGAGGCAGGGGAGGGAGGTGGGTTTGGAGGGGGTGGGGGAAGGGGAGGGGAGAGGATGCAGACAACTGTAATTGAACAACAATAAAGTAATTAAAAAAAGAGAAACAAAAGAAAAAATAAATAAAAGGGACTACCTCAAAGCAAAAAATAAAGACAATCCACTGAATGGGAGAACATATTTGCAAATATATCTGATAAGGGGTTAATGTCCAAAATTTATAAAGAACGTATAAAACTCCACACTAAAAAAAAGACAATACAATTAAAAAGTGTGCAAATGACCTGAATAGGCACTTCTCCAAAGAGGATTAACAGATGGCCAAGAGACATATTAAAAGATGCTCAAAATCACTAATCATCAGAGACTTGCAAATTAAAACCACAATGAGATATCACACCACACATGCCAGAATGGCCATCATTAATGAATCAACAAACAGCAGTACTGGCAAGGATATGGAGAAAGGGAAACCCTTTTGCACTGTTAGTGCAAATGCAGATTGGTGCAGTCACTGTGGAAAGCAGTATGGAGTTATCCCCCAAAATTAAACATGGAACGGCCTTATGACCCAGAAATTCCACTTCTGGGAATTTCTCTGATGAAACCAAAACACTAATTCAAAAGAATAGAAGAACCCCATATGTTCACTGCATCATTATTTACAATATCCAAGATTTGGAAGCATCAGTAGATGAGTAGATAAAACAAATATGACACATTTACACAATGGAATACTACTTGGCTGTAAAAAAGAAGAAAATTTTACCCTCTGTGACTATATGTATGGACCTGGAAAACATTATGCTAAGTGAAATAAGCCAGTCAGAGAAGGGCAAATACCAGATGATTTCACTCACATGTAGAATCTAATGAATGAACTGAACTAACAAGCAACGTAGAGAAAGACTCCTAGATAGAGAGCAGATGACAGGTGTTTGGGTGGGTGGGAGGTGCAGGAATTGAGCAAAAAAGATAAAGGACTCCTGGGCATGGTCAATAGTATGGTGAATACAGTGGGGAGGGGGATGGTTGGAGGTGGAAGAGGTTATAAGGGGAATAAATGGTAATGGAAAAACACACCGAAAACAAACTATTAAAAATACTTATGACAAAAAATTAGTTCAGTCTTTTACTCTGTGGAAAGACTCTGAGAGAGAATATGGTCAGCTGAGAGCAGGCACAGCCAGAATTAGAATTTAGGAGTCAAGGCTTTTGGCATAATCTACCTGTTATCACAATGCTTTTAACTGATTCAATTTAATAATTGATAAGTTGGCTTTGAAGTGAACATTATTGTATAAGATGAGAAAAATAATATAATGCCATTAGGCCCTTTTTAAGCCACCCAAATCATACTTGGCAGAGATTATGTCCATTACTTAAGTGTTTAGTCAGAGCATGTTAGAAAAGCAAGAAAACTTAGAGATCCTATGTAGTTTATGACCCCATTCTATAGATAAGAAAACTGAGGACAAAAGAAGGAATGTAATGTGCTAAGGAGTCTAAGCTAGTTTGTGGCAGATTTGGGAGTATATCTCATCTCCTGACTTCAAGGTTCTGAAAATAGCATAAAATGTAGTTCTCATTATCATCAAAAGAGAATTTTCCATAAACTTGGGATGAATGGGTGTCCACCTACTCTGCCTTCAACTGGACTATTACAATTTTAATAATGAACCTAGGCAATGGTCATCAATGACTGCCAAATTCACAAAGAGAGACAATTGGAAATTAGGTGGGTCTGATGGATGTATAAAGTAGGTTTGCCCCCCAAAATTCAAACATGATATAGCACTATCAAGTATCTAGGGGATAGAAAGGCATGTTACATTTGAAGCAACCTAAATTCCCATCTGTAAATGAGTGGATCGAAAAACTATGGTACATTTATATAATGGAACACTATGCAGCAGAAAGAAAGAAGGAGCTCCTTCCCTTTGCTACAACATGGATAGAAGTGGAGAGGATTATGCTAAGTGAAGTAAGCCAGGTAGTGAAAGACAAATACCATATGATCTCACCTATAAGTGGAACCTGATCAACAAAACAAACAAGCAAGAAAAATATAAACAGAGACTTTGAAATAAAGAACGGACCGATGGTAACCGGGGGACATGGGGAAAGGAATAACAGGGGAAAGAAGGGAAGGTGTCGTCAAGGAATATGTATAAAGGACATATGGACAAAGCCAAAGTGGGGTAGGATTGAGGATGGGAGGTGGGGTTGGGTGGGTCAGGAGGAGGGGACGGGGGAAAATGAAGACAACTGTACTTGAAAATCAATAAAAAAGAAAATAATAATAATAAAAGGATTATAAATTTAAAAAATAGTTCATACACCGCCTTACCAAAATAAAAGAAGAGGAGGGAATACTTCTCAACTCATTCTGTGTAGTCACTATTACCCTGATACAAAAATGAAAGACATTACAGGAAAATTAGGGACCAATATCCCTTATAATATAAATGCAAATGTCTTCAACAACATAGTAATGAATCAAAATTCAGCAACATGTAAAAAGGATTGTAACACCACAAATAAGTGGGATTTACTCCAGGAATGCAAGGCTGGCTTTATATCTGAAAAATCAGTGTAATACATCACATTAATAGAATAAAGGACAAAAACCACATAATCATCAAAATAGACAAGGAAAATGAATTTGACAGAATCCAAATCTCTTTAATGATAATGAAAAAAATTTACTAAACTACGAATAAAAAGGAGAACATTCTCAATCTGATAAAGGGCATATATGAAAAACCTACAGCTAACATCCTATTTAATGGTGAAAGACAATGTTTTCCTTTAAGATTAGGAAGAAGACAAGGAAGTCTATTCTTTTATTTCTAGTAAAAAGTGTACTGGAGGCTCTCGATGGGAAAATTTGATGAGAAAATGAAAGAGCCCAGGCCAGGTAGCTCAGTTGATTGGAGTGAACCCTGACACTGAAAAGTCGCAGATTTGATTCCTTCTCAGGGAACATACCTAGGTTGTAAATTCAATTCCCCACGGAGCACATAGGGAAAGCAACTTACCTATATTTCTCTCTCATATCTATCTCTCTCGCTCTCTCTGCCCCCATCTCCTCTCTCTCTGGAATCAATCAACATATCCTTGGTTGAGAATAAAAAGTAAAATAAAACAAAATAGATCCAAATTGAAAAGGAAAAAGCAAAACAATCTCTTTCTGCAGATGACATGATTTTTATATACAAAATGTGTTAAGTAACCCACTGAAAAACAAATACATGAGTTCAGTAAGATTTTAGGGTGTAAGATTAATATGTAAAATTTAATTGTATTTTTACACACTTGCAATAAACAATTTGCAAATGAAATTCAGAAAACAATTCTATTTATAATAGTATCAAAAAGAAAATATATAGAAATAGATTTAACAAGTGAAGTACAGAACTTATACAATGAAAACTAAAAAACATTATTGAAAATAATTAAAGACGATCTAAATTTTGGCATTTCTGGGCTACCCCAGAAGAAGCAGAGTTGTCTTGGGCTACACAGTAAATACAATGAGACTCATAATCACAAAAAAAATCTCATAATGTTTTAAGTAAATTACAACTTTGTGTTGGGATGCATTCATATCCATCCTGGGCCATGTGGCCTGTGGGCCACAGGTTGGACACCTCAGATCTGAGTGAATAGAAAGGCATTCCAGATAATCTTGAGAACATGTTAAGTGAAAGAAGCCGGTCATATATTTTATGATTCCATTTATATGAAATTTCCAAAATAGGTAAATCTATAGACACAAAAAAGTAGATTAGTGATTGCCTAGGGCCAGTGGGTTAGGGAAAATGGGTAGTGACTACTAATGGGTACAGGACTTCTTTTTGGGATGATGATGTGTTCTAAAATGGATTGTGGTGATGATTACATAGCTCTTTGAATAGTACTAAATACTATTGAACTGCATACTTCACATGGGCAAATAATATGGTATATGAATGATATCTCAATAAATCTGCTGGCAAAAAAGTATGAGACATTTAGGAAAATTTAAAGATTGACAGGGTGAATTTTACTAGTAATTTTTTAAGTTATATACTTTAAATGGGTTAATTGTATGGTATTTGAATTATATCTCAATAAATTTTGTAGCAAAAATAATTATGAGACAGGGAAATCTGAAGATTGACAGGATAGGATAGATGATGATTTATTGTTAGTTTTTTAGATTTATTTAATTTTTTAGGTGAGAGTGGGATTGAGATTATATTTATAAAATGAAATTTTACCTTTTAGAAACACTATATTAATGGATGAAATAATTAAAAATTACTCATCTGACCTTGAAGTATCACCCAAATCAATGCCCTCTACTTTTTTAAAAACTTAAATCATTTTTTTATTTTTCAATTACAATATTATATTAGTTTCAGGTGCACAAGCCAGGGATTAGACATTATATCATTTACTAAGTAATCATCCCAATAAATCTTGTATCCATCTGACACCCTACATAGTTATTGGTATATTATTGAATATATTTCCTATGACTATTATGTAACCACTAATTTGTACTTCTTAATCCCTTCACATTTTTCACCCATCCTTCAACCCTTCTTCCCACCTGCCTTCTATCAGATTGTTCTCTGTATCTATGACTGTTTCTGTTCTGCTTGTTTGCTTATTTTGTTTTATTAGATTGTTGTTCATATACATGTGCTTATTGCCATTTTATTGTTGGTACAATTTATCTTTTTTCTTCTATTTCTTAGAGAAGACACTTTAACATTTTATAATATACTGGTTTGGGGGTGATAAACTCCTTTAGCTTTTCCTTGTCTGGGAAGCTCTTTGTCCTTTGATTCTAAATGATAGTTTCCATAGCTTTGCTGGGTAGAGTAATCTTGGCTGTAGGTCCTTGCTTTTCACCACTTTGAATATTTCTTGCTAATCCCTTCTGGCCTGCAAAGTCTCTATTGAGAAGAAAGCTGACAGTCTTATGGGAACTCCCTTTTAGGTAACTAATTGCTTTTCTCCTACTGCTTTTAAGATTCTCTCTTTGTCTTTAACCCTTTGCATTTTAATTGTGATGTGTCTTAATGTGAACTTCTTTGTGTCCATCTTGTTTGGGACTCTCTGCACTTCCTGGACTTGTATGTCTATTTCCTTCATCAGGTTTGAGAAGTTTTTCATTATTTTTTCAAATAGGTTTTTAATTTCTTGCTCTATTCTCCATCCAGACCCCCCATGATGCAAATGTTGGTATACTTGAATTTGTCCCAGAGTCTCCTTGTGCTATCCTCATGTTTTGGGGATTTCAGCTTCTTTTGTTTTTCTGATTTTTTGCTTCTTTATATTCCAATTTGCCAATTTAATTCAACAGCTTCATCTACTGTGCTGTTGATGCCCTCTAAATTATTCATTTCAGTTAGTGTAGCCTTCATTTCTGACTGGTTCTTTTTTATGGTTTCCATGTCCTTTCTTTATGC
This sequence comes from Micronycteris hirsuta, assembly GCA_004026765.1. Lineage (NCBI taxonomy): Eukaryota > Metazoa > Chordata > Mammalia > Chiroptera > Phyllostomidae > Micronycteris > Micronycteris hirsuta. Next base: position 27,582 of record PVJI01013307.1, read on the forward strand.
TGTTGAAGTTCTCACTAAGTTTATTGAGCATCCTTATAACTGAACTCCGCATCTAGTAGATTGCTTGTCACCATTTTGTTTGATTCTTTTTCTGCAGTTGTGTTCTATTCTTTCATCTGGGACGTCTTTCTTCATCTCCCCATTTTGGCAGCCTTCCTGTGTTTTTTTTTTTTTTTCCTATGTATTCAGTAGAGATATTATGTCTCCTGGGCTTGGTAGAGTGGCCTAATGTATTAACTGTTCTATAGTGTCCAGTGGCACAGCCTCCCTGATCGTCCAAGCTGTGCATTCCAGGTATGCCTTCCACCCCTATTTGGGCTGTGTACACTCTCCTCTGGTAGTTGAACCTGGATTATTATTGGCATGCCAAAGGGAGGGATTTACCCTTAGGCTGATTGACTGTATGGACTGGTTGCCACCACTGACAACCATGGAGTATCAGTTGTACAGGGACTCACTCCACTGAGCAGGACTTACTTCAGCAGGGCTCTGGTGCTCACTGAATCTGCCCCTCAAGTGTATTGCTTTTGGAGGTGGTTTGGTGGTTATTTGATGTGGTCTGAAGCTGTCTACTGCTTCTGCTGGCTCTGGAGACTTTAAGGAGGTGCAGGACAAGGTCAGCTATGAGTCACCTGACATGAGCTACAAAGCTATATGCAGAAGCTACTTATATTGGTCTTGGAGGTGCCCAGGTGAGGACAATCTGTGAACCAAGGTTCATTGCTGATAGTATGAGGCCCAAGGCCACCTATCAAGAGGTATTGGGCATGCTGAGGCCCAACACTGCTTGTTTAAGAGATTTTAGAAAAGTCTGAAGCATTAGCCAAGACAGGTCATTCATATGGAAAAGCCACTGGAAACAGCTTGGGTGGGCACTCAGGTTGGGTGGGGTGGGGTCTCAGAGAATCACCAGGGATGAACAGTTTGAACCTGGTTGATGGAGACTAAGATACAGCCCCCCACAACTGGCTCTTTGTGGTGGTGGTAGGGGTTTCAGAATACTACTTCTCTCCTCCTAGTTCTCTTCCTGATGCCAGACAATTCAGTTCCTCCCCATATGTTCCTGCTGCCTTTCAAGCTGCAGCCCCAGCACTGGAGCTCAGAGGGAGTGAGTCCTAACAAGTCCATGTACAGGCCCCTTAAGAGGAATTGCCTGTGACTCCAGCAGCCCACCATCTGACTGAGCCACAATCCTCACTGGTTTTTACAGCCAAAAGTTATGGGGACTTGTCTTTCTGGCCTTAGAAAACAGGGTTGGGGGTGGTGCTGGTATGGGGCTGGGACACCTTGTTCCTCAAGAGGTACCTCTGCAGTCATGATATCCCTCCCAAGCTTTATCTACCCCATGGTGTGGGACGAGGCGATTCCTCATCTCTGCCCATACTACCAGCCTCATGTGGCTTCTTTAAATGTCTAGTTGTAAGATCCATTCGGCTAGATTTCAGGTGATTCTGAATGATGGCTATTCTGTAGTTTAGTTATAATTTTGATGTGGTTTTGGGAGGATGCAAGTACTGCATTTACCTATTTTGCCATCTGAACCAGAATTCAGAGCCCCCCTACTCTTAAAACTAAATTCCTTCAGCAAATTACCTATCTTTCCTCTTGCCAGTTCTGTTCCTACCATTCTTTTTTGAATCAATTCCAATCAGGCCTTCATCTTCACTACTCCAATGTTGTAGCCAATGGTAAATTGTAGTCCCTTGGCTGTTCACTTGGTGGCTCTTCCTGATTTCCTTTCCTGGTTTCCTTCTATTTTAGTGGCTGCTCTTTCTATTCCCTTTGGTTTCATTACCATTTCAATCCCTAAATGCTTGAGTGCTTCAAGAGCACTTAGATAGTCTTTAAAAATTTGTGTATAGTCAACATCTACATGATTTCATGGTTTTAAATACTCTCTACATGCTGATGTCTCCCAATCTATGTATCCAGCCTGGGACTTAACATCTCAAAAATTAATCTCTTCCCATTTTTCCACATTTCAGTAAGTGTCAACTCCATTCTTCAAATGGCTCAGGCTAAAATTTTGGAATCCATCTAACTCCTTTCACTCACACTCTATATCAATTAATTAATCAATCAAATCCTGTGTACCATGTTATCTGGATAAATCCAGATACGTCCCCTCTCCAGTACTTGCACTTTACTCAAGCCACCCACCATAGTCTCTCAGTTGGAGGACTGCAGCAACCTCCTAAGTTGCACCCTCTTGGTCCCCTACAATCTATTCTCAAAACAGAAGCTAAAGTCATTATTTAAAAATAGAAGGCCAATCGTCTTCTCTGCTGAAACCTTCCAATGTCTTCCCCTCATTAGTCCTCACAATGCCCTAAATTCCTATACAATTTGGTATCCTGTTACCTACCACCTCATTTCCTACTTTTCTCCTCTCATACTCTACTCCTGCCATCCTGGCCTCTTCTGTTGTTAGGATGTAGCAGACATCCTCTTGCATCAGAATAATTTGTGAACTTTCCATTCATTCCACCTGGAACACTCTTTTCCCAGATAAAGAACGTTTCTTTTTCTGTTGTTTCCTTCAGATCTTTGCTAAGTTTGCTTCTCAGTGAGTCTCCTACTCTCCTTGTCCTAATTAAACAGAAATCTCTTCCCTCAGTACTCACCATTTCCCCCTCACTACTTCATTCTTCCCACAATACTTATCCTACCTGATATACTATATATTATTTTCTATATCCTGTCAAAACAGGGATTTTCCCCCAGCCTTCCTAAGTGTTTGGCACACAATATTTTTGAGTGTATGAATGCTATTTATAGTGCATTTATGTCCTCTGCCTCATTGTGTAAATAGCATTAGCTTCATGGGATTTGAGCATGTATTTCTGAGGAAGATGAGACTGATTGAATAGAAACACTGTCCACTCAGACTATGCTGTCTATCTTTGTAAGGGACCCAAAGCAAAGTGAGAATTATAGAGGTTCAGATTTCAGTGGCATCGATCGGCCATATGACATTTGGCAAATTTTTCCTTTCTGTACCTCAGTGTTCTCATCTGCCAAGATTATTGCTTTACATGATCTCACAGGAAGTTTGAGAATGTAAAATCCAAGAGGAAGTATTAAGCATAAAGTGGTATGATTTCTTAATTTTTTTATTACCTACAAAGATATACTTACATGGTATTTTATATTTTTAGGCAATAAACATACCTGGAGTCAAACCCCAGTGTTCTTTTAGGGACCTTGGAAGATAGTTTTACTGTGTTAAGCTCTTAAACATTTCAGTAGTTTGATGGAAATCTCTTGATGTCAGCCTATTCTTTCTTCTGAGAAAATTCATTCTTGATCTGTGAAATATTTTCTTTCAATATTCTTGCCCACACCAGTGAATAGTCAGTGCTGGCTCCCATAGGAGTTTTGTTTCATAATTACTTGTGTGTGTGTGTGTGTGTGTGCGCGCGCGCGTGTGTGTGTATGGTTGATGAGCCTCCCTTCAGCCCATCTGTAACCCCAAACCTTGATTTTCACACCTATAAAATGCAGCGAATGACAACTGGCTCATGTTTATCTTGACAGATTCAATGGCATAGCAATAATTTATCTAAAGTGGTAAGCAATGCCTGGCTTATCTTAAAGGCTCCATAAATGCTTTATTAAGCTTCCACTGTCAGCATCACTTTCTAAAACAGTTCTTTCCCCAAGTGGAGGATCTGACACGGTATGGATTTATCCACTTGATTTCAAAATCTTCCCCATCCTAGTTAAAGTCAGGTCTCAAAGAGATATTTGCATGTCCATGTTCATCATAGCATTATTCACAATAATCAAAAGGTATAAGTAACCCAAGTGCCCATAAGTAACCCAAATGTTTTATTCAACATTAAAAAGGAAATTCTGACACACATCACAACATAAATGAACACTGAAGATATTATGCTAGGTGACATAAGGCAGTCACCAATAACACAAATATGTCTGTATGATTCCACTTACATGAGGCATCTTAGTAGTCAAATTTATACAAAGAGTAGAATGGTGTTTGCCAGGAGCAGGGGTAAAGAGGGATAGGTATAGAATTCCAGTTTTGTAAGAGGAAGAGTTAGGGTGATGCTGCATGGCATTGGAAATGTCTGTAACTCTACTGTACACTTAAAAGGGGTTAAAATGGTACATTTTGTTTATTTACAATTAAAAATTAAAAAAAATTCCCATCCCATTCATCAAACCTTACTTTCCACTTGCCATATTGGATTGGCTAAACAGTCCATTTAGTTTTTTCTGTAAAAAAGATACATCTTTCATTTTCACCAATAACTTATATTGAGTTGGATATTTTCAGCTATCTCCTGTGTGGTATAACATTGATTGTTTTCAATTAATGTCTTGATTTGATTGCTATCAACTTCAACTGGTCTACCCAACCATGGAGCATCATCCAGCAAGAAATCACCAGCATGAAACTTTGCAAACCACTTTTCACATGTCCCATCAGTCATAGCACCTCCTCTGTACACTGCATGATCTTACCTTTCTTGAAATAATAAACCATAATATGCTGAAAATGTTGCATATTTTCTCCCATCATCATTAAAGTGGCTACACAAAAATTAACCAATTTTGATTTTTTTAAATGCACGCTGACATGACAGCTATCACAATACAATCTAACAAAATGTTTTGAATTAAATTAAAGACAACTAAGTGCTACTGTTGGGGTGGCTGTGATGTGGGCTGTGAAAAGAACTCACAAAGAAAAGAGAAGAGGGTAAAGATTTTATCCACCCTCCGAGAAAGGAGAGGGTCACAGTGTGGAGAGATTACACCAGCATTGAGGAGCGGGGGCTTTGAGCTTTTATAGAATTATAATAGGAGTATAAATGGGTGGGGCAGTTGCTACTAGGAGGCCCCTGAGCTGCTGGCAGGCGTTGTAACCTGAGGTTTTGGTTGGTGTTTGCATAAGTTGCCGTACCAGTGCTATCTTCTGCCTGTGGTTGTACGGAGTCTTTAGTCAAGTTCTGTTCTTGCTTTGCAGTAATTTCCAGCTTTGGAGGCAAAAGCTCAGTAGAGTAAATGACAATCTTGTTTAACAAGCTCGTGGGCATACTTGGAAAATGGTGCCAAAAATAGCAAATGGCACTGGCTTTATCCTTTCAGGTACTAGAGCCAACTACAAAAAACAAACAAACGAACGAACTTTTTGGTCAACCCAATATATGCGTTTTGCCATTCGGTTTGGCCTCTGTATTACTGCCAGTGTAACATCCACTCCCTGAGCCTTTGCCCCATGGTATTTCTTCTCTGGAAGGCTTTCTTCATCACCTATCCATTTTCAAAAGGGTGCTTGTGCTTTCTCGCCAAAGATGTTACCTTTTCCAGGTTCCAGTAATCAAACCCCTACGTCATCCCTATTTCTAGGGACTACAGTCCGCTCCCTTTTCTGCTCACATGCCTTTTTTGTTTTTATCTTAGTCTCTCTAACTATAACATTTAAGCCCCGGGGCATTCTCTTACCGTTCTCTCTCACCCCTTTCTCAAAACGTACGCATTTCACCAGGGCGGACTGTGGCATACAAGTTACCAGTGAAAACTCAATGCACTAGACACCCAGATGGAGGGAAGTCAACACATACTCTTAAGGGTTATTTCCAGGAGGCAGTGTGTAATCGCACACAAAGCTTACAATGTCAAATTACTGAGGACCGCGGGGTCTTTTAAGCAGCAAAAGTTGGGTCCTGCAGGATCCTTAATTGCAGCCTTATAATTTGCACAACCTTCTGGTCTCTGAAACACCTTCCCACATAATCCCATTAGAGAGTTATTTGAGAGTTAGGGCAGAAGCAGCGATGAACATACAGTAAAGTAAAAAAAGCTTATCCCAAAGGTGTTCGACGACTCCACCCGGTAGACCCGTTCCAAAAAGGGCAAAGAACCGTTAAAAAGTTGTTCTTCCGGTTCAAGAGTTCACGCCTACTCTAGAAAGGAAAAGGTACGCGGGGTACGGAACATCGCAGGGCACAATTTCCTTCATCCTAGTCGCCCTGAACGCGTGCGAACCAGAACTGAAAAAGCAAGTATTTCCCTCAGGTTTTAGATCCTCGACCGGAGGAAATTCCAGCCAACGGCTTTTACACTGGTTTCTCCTTAGTTGTACTCACCACGGTAGGGATTTTTAGTGCCTTATTGCTTAGATGCTAACCTAATTGTGTAGCCTGAGTTTTGTTGCAAGTTCCTCAGCGGCCCAACTGCACACTAGCCACCTATGGGTCCCTATCAGGGTCAACTGATGTTCTCTGAGGAGACGAGCGCTCCCGGGATTTTCAGTTTACGAAGTTCCGCGCAGCCTAGTGGGCGCCTGCGCGGGGCATTACGTTAGAGAAGGCGCGCCTCTCTGGTCTCCGTTTCCACTCTATGGTCCAGCTGGGTCGGTGGCGGTAAGGGGAGGGGAAAGGAAAAGGGAGAGCGCACTGCGCAGGCGCTCTCTCTCTTTCTCTCTCTTTTTTTAATACGAGCACTAAGCACTTAACCTCATTAGGGTGGAGGAGAAGGCGGTGGCGGTCTGGTAAGGCAGCTGCAACTACAACGAATAATATGGCTGTAAGTACCCGGTTAGGGCTAGGAGATTCAAACCCCAGCCTTTCCATGCCCCTGCCCCCTCTCCTGCGGTGGGGGGCGCTGGGACTGGGTGGGGGCGATGTCCAGTGTCGTCTTAGGCTCTTGTATACACTTTGGGGGGAGGGGGCGGCCCTAGGTGGGAAGCCTAGTGAGGAGTGGGTTGGGAAGAGTTGTTTTTCCAACCAGTAGTTTGCTGATTCCAGGCTGCTTTGCGGGGTGGCGCGGGGGGGGGGGGCGGCGGCTGTGAGGTCAGCTTTGCTTTGTATGCCCCTTTCTCTTTTCTTGTCCCAGACCCCACCCCTGACCCGAGTCACCCTGGCCGGGTAGGAGAAGACAGCGGACCCCGAGTCGCTTTTGAAAAGAGCCCGGAATCGCGAGGGGAGGGGCCAAGGGGGAGAAACCCACTACAGCTAGTCGGAGAGTGATGGGTGTGGAGAAAGATCCAGAGGGAAGGGGTACGGGGGAGGCGGGAGGCCGGGGCTTCCAGCCCGGCCAGACAAAAGCTGCGGCGCTGAGCGGAGCAGCGGGCCGGGCGGGATGCGGAGGGTCCTCTTGGTCCCTGGGGCCCGCAGATAGCTTCTTTCGGAACCTGGGAAAGCGGACAAGTGCTGAGTGAAGCCTTGTGTAGTCTCCTCAACTTGCCTTTGTTGTTCTTTGGTATTGGCAGAGATGCTCTGACGAAGATGAGTGTGTGATCTTGCACCTTAGCCTGGTTAGGTACAATGGAGCTAATCGAATTTTGCTTTCCATTTGCCAAGCTGGTCGGATGAGTATGGGGTTTTCCAGAGTCTAACTTATTACATAATGTTTTTTAAAATAGTTGTGTTTGTTTCTGAAATTAAAAAAAATTAGGTGGAGCCTTAAGCATGTTTTGCTGCATCGGGGTGAGTTCGTGTGTCTTGGGGTTCGTTCATTAAATATTGACCATTCGTAGAACCTGTGAGTTCTTTAAACATGATACTTTAATTTGTAGATGTGGCAGTGAAAGCTTCAGATTCTCTAGTCCTTTGGGAGGCAGTGATGCAGAAGCATCAGGACGGAGAAATAGTTGCGTGTTGCCATGTGCCAGGCGGGTGCCACAGTAGGGTATGAATTCTGGCTTTAGAAGTTGTTTTTATTATTATTACTATTACGAAATTATTAATAGTGGCGTATACTGAGCACTTGGTATGAGGAATCCTGGAGAGTGGGCTCGTTTTGCTCATCAAGGGAGTGGGAAAATAGTCACATTGACTCACAGACCATATGTAATAGGAAAGTAACACTACCTTGTCCCAGAGTTACTCAGTATTATTTGTCTTCTCCGTTTGCTAAGAAAGATTTAAATTTTGGTGAGGTGTTTGCTGATTCAACTTTGTAAAATTGTGTAACTGCCCCCCTACTTTTACCAATGGTTACTAAAATCTTCCTTTCAGTAATTCGTTGTTTATCTACTAATGTGTGGCACTGTTTAGATTTTTAAAGTTTTAATTTTTATTGAGTTTTAAGCCATAGCTTTATATTCTCTCAACTAGTTAGAAATCCTTTGAAGAGACTGTTGTTGGTGGGGGTATCCAATATTGTATCTCCCTGTAATAATCTAAGTGGCAAATGAAGAAAGGGTGGAGGTATTAAATATTGTATCTCCATATTATGATCTAAGTGACAAAGAAAAGGTCTTTGCTAAACTTAGATTTTTGTGTTAGAACTGAAAACCCAGATCTACTGTGTCAGGATTTTGGCTACAGACTCAACTTTATGCAAAAGAAGTAAGCATTATTTGTACTAATATGAAGCAAAAATCTGACACTTGGTGTGTTGTGCTTCAATAACTACTGTGATAGAATCTCTTCAGAGTAGTTCAGATGATGGGAACTTGCTTTTTATAGCGCAAGATTTCAGATCCTTAAAATAGTTTGACTGGGATGTTGAGAAATAATTTTGGCTAGGAGAACATTAAGTTTATTGTTCAAATGTGTTACACTTTGTTGACTGGTTTTCAATTTAGATATTTTGCTTCAGTCTTTTGTTAATTTTCTTAAGTGACTGAGTCTCATGATTTATAAATTGGGTGAGATAGTTTCTTGGATCTGAGACTTAAATATGTTTTTTGAAACGCCATGTAGTCTTATAGTTTTTAGATTATTATGTAATACTTTTATTTTGTAGTACTATTAGTAAATATTATAGCCATTGAAGGGATTATAAATATTACAGTTAAGTTATTATAACCATCAGTTTGTCATATTAAATAGTGGACAGAGTAGATAGTAGCAAAAAATAACAAGTGTTTACAAACAATCATATAAAAGATTTCCTAGCAAATAATAGGAAGATCTATTAGTTGTAAAAAAAAAACCAACAAAAAACCCACACAACTAAGTAAAGAAATTACTGATTAAATAGGTTTTGATTTGTAAAGTGCAATTTAAGAAATTAATTTTTTTATGCCCTGGCTGGTGTGGCTCAGTGGATTGAGCGCTGGCCTGGAAACCAAAAGGTTGCTGGTTCAATTCCCAGTCAGGGTACTTGCCTGAGTTGGGGTCAGGGTCCCTGGTGGGAGGCATTTGAGAGGGAAGCACACATTGATGTTTCTCTCTCTTTCTCCCTCCCTTCCCCTCTTTCTAAAAATAAATAAAATCTTAAAGAAATTAATCTATTTTTTTACCCAGTGCAATCAGGGTAACGTCCGTGAAATACATATGTAACTATACGGTCTCTAAAGGACTTAATCTTAGCACTAGAATTCCCTAATTGTTTCACCACCCCAGGGCTTTTCTTCTTTATGCTCAGATCTCTCCTGCCATACTGAATGCTTCTTTTCCGAAGTTTTTATGGCAACCCCAGATTCTGCCTTTCCCCGTAGATCCCTAAAGATCTAGTTCAGATGGTGGCATTTCTTCCTTAACATTTTTGTTGACTTTCCTTCTGTGTCCTTGCTGTTTTCTGTTGTATATATCCTTACCTTCCTCCTTGGAAGCTCACTCCTGCATTCACTCTTGTCTAGATCCTTGAGGGCACTACAAATTTGTAGAACACTTTGTGGTATGCTCTGTTGCTTACTCCTGAGCCTTGTGTAACTAGTCACTATATAATGTATGAAAGAATAAATCAGCCCTGGCTGGTGTGGCTCGGATTGAGTGCCAGCCAGGGAACCAAAAGATCGCCAGTTCAATTCCTAGTCAGGGCACACGCCTAGGTTTCGGGCCAGGTTCCCAGCAGCAGTGCGTGAGAGGCAACCATTGATGCTTTTCTCCTTTTTCTCCCTTCTCTCTCTAAAAGTAAATAAGTAAAATCTTTCAAAAAGCAAATAAATCAATATATTATAACTTAGAATAATAGAATTTGAGCCTTAGGCAAGTTTTTAGAGGCCCTGTAGTCCAACATCCTTCTGTCTACTGTAGTTTGATCATCAGCCTCAAACTGCAGACATATTTCATTGTTACTGGACAGGTCTTGGTTGCTAGAAAGATATTTTAGGAAATTTACCACAATTTCCGCCTCCCCTTTTTACCTGTTGATTTTAATTATTTCCCCTGAAACAACATGAGTTAAGTCTGTTTCTTCTCTACATAATAGCCTTTCGTTTCCCAGGACAGTCATTAGGCCCTTTCTAGGTTTATTGATTAATTCAAGTATTAAACCCTTTCTTTTGTTAGGCACCAAATACCATGAGAGTACAGTTGAAGACATACGTGGTCCTCACATTTCAGGGGCACACAATCTAGGACAGACAGACAGAATGTTACGAATAGATGCTGGTTATGCTGGAGGTGTGTAAATCCGCCCTGGTTTAATAGGATTTCAACATCCTTTCTTTAGGCAACTCTCTTTTTGTTAGAGTCTGTTAAATGCAGTGCTTGAAATCAAACAATTTGATGACCTGACCAGCGTTTACAGCTATTGTCTTAGGTTAGGAAACTCTACCAGTGATTTTCAGACTTCGTTGTACGTCTGGCTCTGCCACTTAACTGGCTCTGTGACATTGTGCCTTGGGCTGGTTAAATCATCTCTTTGTATCTTAATGTTTTCACTTATAAAATGAGGGTGAAGGGAGGACGATTTTAACAGCAGTGCCTACTTAGGGAGTTCTTACAAGGATTAAATGAGATAATATGTGTAAAGTACTGAGAATAGTGGCTACCATATAATAAATGGGTTAATACGTAACATGTACAATTAATGTTAATACTAATGTAGTAGTAATAACAGTATCCAAGTCACCAGAATCACTTGGAGAGCTTTTTAATATATAAATGGAGCCCTGGCTTGTGTAGCTCAGTGGATTGAGCGCGGGCTGGGAACCAAAGGGTCCCGGTTTGATTCCCAGTCAGGGCACGTGCCTGGATTGCATGCCAGGTCCCCAGTGAGGGCCATGTGAGAGGCAATCATACATTGCTGTTTCTCTCCCTCTCTTTCTCCCTCCCTTCCCCTCTTTCTAATAATAAATAAATAAAATCTTTAAAAAAATGTGTGTGTGTGTGTGTGTGTGTGTGTGTGTGTGTGTGTGTGTGTGTATAAATGGCCTGGCCTTATTTACTTATTTCTGTCTACCTAGAGATATTTGGTCAGTTAAGTCTGAATGAAGCCTGGGCAGCCACAGTTTTTAACAATGCCTAGTTGACTCTTAAAATCCCCAAAGTTTGAGAACCCTGCACTCTGTATTAGTATTGTTAGTGATTGCATTGGCTTTTACAAATTTAAAAACTTACCAAGTAACATATGAATAGAGTTTCCTAAAAGATTAGAACAGTGCAGATAAAGTGAACTTCATGGCCCCAGATCCCAGGACCCTTGGGAAGCATTATCCACTTACTGTCAGTTTGGAACTTGTTCTTATAAACACTTAACCTTTTTTTGTAGCTACATATGTATGAATTCATAATAATAGCCAGATTTAAGGGGGGAAAACCCTTTTTTTCAAAGCACTTTTAATATTTATAATCTTATTTGCTCCCTTTCAAATCCTGTGAGGTAGGTAGGTAGGTCATCCTGTCAATTTATAGGTGAGAAACCAAGACCCCCAAGTTAAATTCTAGTATGTGATAGAGCTAGGATGAGAACTAGACCTTCTGTTTCTCAGCTTAGTGGTTTTTTTCATATTATAAACTGTTTATTAGCTACATAATTTTGTTGGCTTATATTGAAGTAGGGGTTCATGAAGTCTTCTGATCTTTTTACGATGTGAATAGCTGCCAAACCATATTTCTTCCTACTTGTTAGTGTATTTATACTTGCTTTTTAAAAAATGTAAATTCAGGGTGTAATAGTTATATATATCTGTTAATATTTATATTTTTGTGGAAAAAACAAACCTAGAACTGGCCTTGTGGTTATCTATTAGTAAGGCACATTTTGGTGAGTTTGTCTTCATTCAGGATAACTTTCCACCTGCTTCTGTAACTGTTGTCCATTTACTTGTCAGGCAGAATCAGTAAAATGCATTTATAGTTTTATTACAATAATATAGCAATAATACAGAAAGCTCAGAGACCAGAAAACCCACATCAATCCATTCTGTTACAAGCTATGATTTTTCTAATACATCATCTTTTGAGGCTGTCCATATGTTCATACTTTGTAGAAAGTAATTTTAGGTCTTGCGTATTTAATGAATAGTTTCCATGTAATTACACAGCATGCATCATTTTAATATTAAATAGCTTTGTCATATTTGACTTGATAGGACAAATTTTGGTAAACTGGGATCCTTGACATACAGGTATCTTTTACTTATATATACTATAACAGTGACTCTCTTTTTGAATAGTTGGTTTCTTTTGTGTTTTATTTATGATAAATTCAAAGTGAGATTATTGGATGATTTTTGATACACATTGCCTGACCAACAAGTTGTACTAGTTAATTTTCTTAGCAATCCAAGGGTGTAGCAGTTTCACCAACTTCTTTTTTTTTTTTACCAACTTCTGGTAATATAACTTAAGTATATTTTTCTTACTCTGTGGGGTATAGAGTATACATTATTTTTCTTTTTCATTTCTTGTATTTTAAAAAAGTATAAGCAGTAATGGCAGATTTATATGAACCAATGATATGCAGTTTTTTTGGATATTCTGTGCAGGTGATCTCCCTTACGTGGTTTCCCCTCCTGTCCTGCACTGCCAAAGGTGGTGCATCTCTAGATAGGCATGGAGGAAAATGCATCCTTTGCTTTGGGTGGCAGAGTGGTCTTTTGTCAGCATCAGAATGTAATCTAACATTTTTGTAGCCTACCTTCAAGTGTTTCTTTACACAGTTTTGCTCAAGGGCCATGCTTGAAATACAGGGTGGGGCAAAAATAGGTTTACAGTTGTGTGTATGGAAAAATAATACAATGATTAATAAACAATAAGACAAGGATAGACTGTGTTTTGAGTATTAATGACTGTAAACTTACTTTTGCCCTGCCTTGTATTTAGTAATAAGAATGTCTGGTGGTAGAGTTGAGGCATCCGCTTTTTTATTGGGTTTACCAGGTGATTTCTGACACTACCAAAGTTTGAGTGCTGCCTCAGGCCTACTTTCTAGCTAACATTCTGCTCAGTTTCCTCATAGTATGTCTTTCCTGTGGGTAGAGGCAGACTCTTATGAAAGAAGGGTTGCTCAGACGTGCTGACAGAGGCCTGTTGTAGAGAGAATGAATTGCATAGCTGTACCCTTCCTAGTGTAGAGAGGCTGGGTTCATTCTAGGAATAATAAGCCAATCTTTCCAAGAGTAGTTGAACTGTATAAAAACAGCTCATTGTCTGCAGTCTTGTTGCTGGTGGCTGTTTTATTTAAGTTCTGGTAAGTCGGGTGCCGTTCAGTGTTAGAATGTCATGTAGACCTGTTACAATAGCAATAGCCATCACAGGTTAAACACCCAGCACTTGCCAGGCACTAGCCTGGGTGCTGTAGGTGTACTTCTGCCAGTTATGTTAGCAACATTTAAAGGCAGATGCTGTTTTATTTTATAATGAGGGGACACTGAGGCTTAGAGAAGTTGAATAATTTGGTCATGGTTCCCACAGCTGCAAAGTAGCACAGTTTGGCTTTCAGATTCTTCAGCTTCTTTTTCATTTATTTCTGTTTATTTCCCAGCACAGGTTATTCCTCCTTCATAAAAGGTCATTGGGGCTGCCTTAGAGAAAGTCTGATCCCACCATCCAGCAGCAACTGGAGATACCTCCTTGTCAGGAGAGATGTAGAGATGCATATTTCTCACTAGTGTTTCCATGAGGGTTGATCAGATGATCTACACACTTTTTTAGACATAAATCCCTGATTTGAAATCTACCCTTGGACAATCCATATCACTAAAGACCTGATACAAACTTTTTTCTTTTTTATCTTTTATTGTGGTAAAATATAACTAAATATGCAATTTAAGCCATATTTAGGTATACAGTTTAATGGCATTAAGTTAACCATCAGCACAGTCTGCTTCTAAGTCTTTTCTATCACTCCAAACAGAAACACACCTATTAAGCAGTAAATCCCCATTCTTTCCTCTCCCTGAGCCACTGGTAACTTTTAATTTGCTCTATGTCTTTGAATGTGCCAGTTCTAGATATTTCATATAAGTGGAATCATACAATATTTGTCCTTTTGCCATTGGTTTATTTCACTTAGCATGATATTTTCAAGGTTCATTCATGTTGTATAGCATGTATTTGAATGCTCTTTGTTTTTTAATCCTCACGTGGGAATATGTTTACTGATTTTAGAGAGAGAAGAAGAAATTAATCCTTTTTTTTTTTTAAACATTTTATTTATTTTTTAGAGAGAGGGGAAGGGAGGGAGAATGAGAGGGAGAGAAACAGCAATGTGTGGTTGCCTCTCCCATACCCCCTACTGGGGACCTGGCCTACAACCCAGGCCTGTGTCCTGACTGGGAATCGAACTGGCGACCCTTTGGTTCCCAACCCGTGCTCGATCCACTGAGCTACACCAGCCAGGGCAAGAAGTTAATCCTTTTTAATTGCTCAATAATATTCCATTGTATGGATATACTACATTTTGTTAATTCATTCATCTGTTGATGGAAATTAGGTTATTTCCACTTTTTGACTATTGTAAGCAATGCTGTGATATACATTGGTTTGCAAATTTGTGTTTGTGTCTCTGCTTTCAGTTCTTTTGGGTATATACCCAGGGGTAGGCTTAATAGGTTGGGTGGTAATTCTTTGTTCAGCTTTTTGAGAAACTGCCAAACTTTTCCACAGTGGCTGTATCATTTTACACTCCCAGCAACAACATATGAAAGTTTCCCACATCCTTGCCAACACTTATTTTCTTTATTTTTTTTTAAATTTAAAGCCATCCTAGTAGGTATAAAATAGTACCTTGCCTAGTAGGTGTAAAATTAAGGAGAATTTTCTGTCTGATGCTGATTGAATTTATCTGTTGGTAGTGATTGGCATGCCAAGTAGATTTCCTGTGGTCTGTGACTGCATTTTAAGGGTCAGCATGATGAAAACAGCTTTTTATTCTCTCATTCTTTTTAGACTTAGAGTAGATTTGTGAAATTTTCAAAAGAACATTTGTGTGGACAAAGTAACAATACTTAGATAAATTGTATAATAATGATTTTTATGGGATCTGAAAGAATGACTAAGCTCTGGAAGGTACAGAACATCTTATAATCACTTGATTGCAGGATCTCTTTTAGGCTGAAATGTGGTGAGTGAAGGGGTTGCAGAAAGGCTGTATATGAAGTGTTAATGAGAAATGGACCCAAAACACAGAGAACTTTTTTAAAAACTGTTGCCATTTAAGAGTTATTCTAGAGTATATCCTGAGAAGACAAGAGGGAAAGGCTAGGGAAAGGCTCCTAATCTGGTGGTGAGAGAGAAATGTGTCCTTGTTCTACATTGACCTAAAAGATATGAGGCCCTGAACCAGGTACACACTCACCCGGTTGGCCACTCTGTGATCTGTTTGTTGCCTTCTTTATGAGAGCTGTGTTGGCTGGCTGGGGACCTAGCTTGTGACCATGGGACAAGGAGCCTAATTCTTGGCCCTATTCATGCCATGATCTAATTTTGTGAAGTGGCTACAGACAAGAGCCAAGAAAGCACCACTCTTGCTGAGAGAAAGCTGTTTGAAGCTAACATCTTGCAGAGAACTCTAGGTCTTGGAAAATCAGGACTCTTACATTTTCAGATTTCAGTTTTGGAATTTTGGGGATGGGGAGTTAGACATTGTGCTTTTGGGAAACTGGCTGCTGTTGAGATGGCTCTGGATAATGATGCATTTTTATATGTATTATGGGAGGTAAACTTTTTTTTTAAACCCACACCCGAGGACCTTTTCCTTCATTGCTTTTAGAGAGAGAGGAAAGGAAAGAGGAAGTAAGAGAGAGAAGCATCAGTGGGTTGCCTCCTGTACATGCCCAGACGTGGGAACGAAAACACAAAACCCAGGCACGTGCCCGGACTGAAAATCAAACCCGCAACTGTTTGGTTACAGACTATGCTCCAGTCAACTGAGCCACGCTGGCCAGGGTTGGCTGTAAATTTTTTTTTTTTTTAGAGATACCTAGGGGATATTCTTAAGTCCCTTTTTATTATGAGCAAGTTTGAATCCATTGTAATTGTATATGAAGAATCTTTTCATCTTGTTTAAACTACATAGAAAGGAGAAGAGCTGTAAATTAACATGCATTAATTTTAAAAAAATGTAAAATATTTATTTTTGAATAGGTAATATATACACATGATTTAAAATTTAAGTTTTCTTCCTATCCTGTCATCCACTCAGTTCCCTTTTTTGTAGACTCTAATATTATTAAATGCATGTGTGAAAAAGTGCATGTATGTATACATACCTATCCTCCCCGCCAATTTAATTTTTTTTTTTAAAGATTTTATTTATTTATTTTCAGAGAGAGGAGAAGGGAGGGAGAAAGAGCAGTGTATGGTTGCCTCTCACATGGTCCTCATTGGGGACCTGGCCCGCAACCCAGGCATGTGCCCCAACTGGGAATCGAACTGGGACCCTCTGGTTCCCAGCCCGTTCTCAATCCACTGAGCTACACCAGCCGGGCGAATTTTATACAGGTGGTGGCCTATTATAGACTACTCTTCATTTTTCTTTCTTTCTTTTTTGTTTTAACTTAATGTATCTGGGAAATCATTTATGTTGGTACTTACATTTTTAGAGAGAGGGGAAGGGAAGGAGAAAGAGGTAGAGAAACATCAATGTGTGGTTGCCTCTCATACGCCACCATACTGGGGTACCTGGCATGCCACCCAGGCATGTGCCCTGACCGGGAATTGAACCAGCGACCCTTTGGTTCACAGGCCTGCACTCAATCAACTGAACCATACCATCTTGGGCTAAAGTCTTCCTTTTTGTTTTCTTTTTTTTTTAAATGAAGAATATAGCTGATATGCCATTGTATGGCATAGCATAATTTATCTAGCCCTCTGTTGAGAAACATTGTTCCTAGTCTTTTGCTTTTATAAACAATGCTACAAAGAATAATTCTATCATAACTTATTTGCCCATATATGAATAAATAAATTCACATAAGTTGATATTTTGGGTTCAAAGTTACGTGCCTTTAAAAGTTTGAGAGCTGTTGCTAAATTATTCACCCTGGAGGCTTTAATAAAACCCAGCCTGCAGTATGAGACACCTGTAGGTAATACACTTAAAGATGTAATTTTGTAAAAGCATCTGTCTTGTCATCTGTCATTTTTGCATTGAAACATGGCTCTAATTCAGTGATAAAAAAGTTCATCAGATGCTTGTTGTCTTCTCATTACATGTTTTCTGTTTTTGACTTTGCAAGAATTCCATGCCTAGACTAGGTATGGGAATGAACTTTGCTTTTTAGGTATTACCAGCACTGCTTTCTAGATATGAATACTAGAAATGGATAATTTGCTCAATAACTGGCTATTCTGTATTTTTCAGTTCTTGGTATAGCAACTGATGATGCCTGTGGTTTCAGGATTATACTTTTATTTGACCTTGTAAAGAACTTTAAGGTACTGGATACAGTGTGATTTAACTACAAGGAATTTTAACATGCTTTTTAATGTTTTAAAAATATTTTTGTTTGAATAGCTTTTTTTAAATGTATTTTATTGATTATGCTATAAGAGTTGTCCCATTTTTTCCCCCTTTACTCCCCTCTGCCCTGCACCCCCCACCAATCGCATCCCCCCACAGCCCCGCCTCTTAGTTCATGTCCATGGGTCATATGTATGAGTTCTTTGGCTTCTACATTTCCTATACTATTTTTATTCTCCCCTTGTCTATTTTGTACCTACCATTTATGCTACTTAATCTCCGTACCTTTTCCCCCATTCCACCCCTGCCCCTCCCCACTGATAAACCTCCATGTGATCTCCATTTCAGTGATTCTGTTCCTGTTCTAGTTGTTTGCTTAGTTTGTGGGGGGTTGTTTTAGGTTCGGTTGTTCATAGTTGTGAGTTTGTTGTCATTTTAATGTTCATATTTCTGATCATCTTATTTTTCTTACATAAGTCCCTTTAACACTTCATATAGTAAGGGCTTGTCAATGATGAACTCCTTTAACTTGACCTTATCTGGGAAGCACTTTATCTGCCCTTCCATTCGATATGATAGACTTACTGGATAGAGAATCTTGGATGTACTGTATTTTTTGGACTATAAGATGCACTGGACCATAAGACATACCTAGGTTTTAGAAGAGAAAATAGGAAAAAAATTTTGAAGCAAAAAATGTGGTAAAATATTTAATAACATAAATAACACAATATTTGACCTATGTAAATGTAAACAGCCAGGTAAGCTACATTTGGACTATAAGATGCACTCTCACTTTCCTCCCAAATTGGGGGGGGGGTGCGTCTTATAGTCGGAAAAATATGGTAGGTCCTTGCCTTTTATGACTTGGAATACTTCTTTCCAGCCCCTTCTTGCCTGCAAGGTTTCTTTTGAGAAATCAGCTGATAGTCTTATGGGAATTCCTTTGTAGGTAACTGTCTCCTTTCCTCTTGCTGCTTTTAAGATTCTCTCCTTATCTTTCATTTTGGGTAGTGTAATTATGATGTTCCTTGGTGTGTGTTTCCTTGGGTCCAGCTTCTTTGGGACTCTTTGAGCTTCCTGGACTTCCTGAAAGTCTGTTTCCTTTGCCAGCTTGGGGAAGTTCTTCTTCATTATTTGTTCAAATAAGTTTTCAGTTGGTTGCTCTTCCTCTTCTCCTTCTGACCCCTATAATTTGGATGTTGGAATGTTTAAAGATGTTCTGGAGGTTCCTAAGCCTTTCCTCATTTTTCTGAATTCTTGTTTCTTCATTCTTTTCTGGTTGAATGTTTATTTCTTCAGGTCCAAACCGTTGATTGAATCCCGGTTTCCTTCCCTTCATTGTTGGCTCCCTGTACATTTTCCTTTATTTGACTTCATAGCCTTCACTTTTTCCTCTATTTTATGACCATACTCAGCCATTTCTGTGAGCATCCTGATTACCAGTGTTTTGAACTCTGCCTCTGACAGGTTGACTGCTCTTCATTGCTTGTATTTTTCCTGGAGCTTGATCTGTTCTTTCATTTGGGCCATTTTTTTGTCTTGGTGTGCCAGTTTAAGTGGCGGAATCTTAGATATTCACTGGTTTGGACCAACCCATGTTGCTGCTTTGTGGTGCTGTATGTTGGGGAGGGGTCTGAGAGGGAATAATGTGCTTGCTCGGCTCTTGGCCCCCTTTCAGTCACTTCCTATACTACTCACAAGCAATTTGGGCCCTTCTGGTGCTGATTCTTGGGTAGGTGGGTTTGTGCACGTTCAGTAACCCTGTGGGTGTCTCCCATGAATGCTCCTGTGAGTCTGGGAGTGTCTCTCACTGCCGCAACCCCCACAGAGTTTTTTGGTCAGGGGTTTTGAGGCTTCATTTCCTCCTGTTGTAACCCAGGGTTGCGTGGTCTCTCTCGCTTCCCAGTTGTTCCTACTGGTTTATCCTCATGCAAATGAGGGACAACCTGGCCCGCTAGTGGCCACATCGCCCAGCTAGGTCCTCTAGTCACTGCCTTGCCTGTGCGTCCTCTCAGCTCTGAATGCCCGTGTCTTCCCCTCCTACGGGTCTGGATGAATATTTCTTTCTTTTTTTTCTTTGCGTCCTCACCCTGAGGCCTAATGGGTCACAGGTGCTCCCAAACTGCCTCCCAGGTGCTTTGATATGTCAGGCCCCAGGCTCTGTGCTCCTCCAGAGCTCTTTCTCCATTGTGGCATTAGACCCAACCAGGAAAGGGAAAGGGAAGCCACCCAACGTGTCCTGGTGGACGTTAAACCCAAAGACCAGGCCGCCCTCTACTGGCATAAGTGTAAGTACTCTAGCAAGGTTTTGGGGACTGAGTTCCTTGCAGATCCACCTCCAATCTCATACTGGAGAGACACTCTTTGTGGGCTCTCTCTGTGGCCACTGGTTCACCACCATGGGCTAACCTCAAGGTGCACTTTTTTAAATTTTATTATTTTTTTCTATATATATATTTTATTGATTATGCTATTACAGTTGTCCCATTTTCCCCCCTTTATTCCCCTCTGCCCTGCATCCCCCCACCCCCGACATTCCCCCCTTTAGTTCTTGTCCATGGGTCATATGCGTAAGTTCTTTGGCCTCTACATTTCCTATACTCTGCTTAACCTCCCCCTGTCTGTTTTCTACCTACCATTTATGCTTCTTGTTCTTTGTACCTTTTCCCCTGTCTCCCTCTCCCACTCCCCTGTTGATAACCCTCCATGTCTTATATAAATCCCTTTAACATTTCATATAGTAAAGGCTGGGTGGTGATGAACTCTTTGAACTTGACCTTATCTGAGAAGCACTTTATCTGCCCTATCATTCTAAATAAAAGTTTTCCTGGATAGAGTCATCTTGGATGTAGGTTCTTGCCTTTCATGACTTGGTATACTTCTTTCCAGCCCCTTCTTGCCTGAAAGGTCTCTTTTGAGAAATCAGCTGACAGTCTTTATGGGAACTCCTTTGTAGGTAACTGTCTCCTTTTCTCTTGCTGCTTCTAAGATTCTCTCCTTATTTTTAATCTTGGGTAATGTAATTATGATGTGCCGTGGTGTGTTCCTCTTTGGGTCCAACTTCTTTGGGACTCTCTGAGCTTCCTGGAC